>JANRGW010036660.1:0-54851 GCA_024733675.1 Psilopsiagon aymara | reverse complement strand
CCCGCTCCCAGAGGGATGGGGAGGAGAATCAAAACAATGTAACTCCCACAGGTTGAGATAAGAACAGTTCAGTAACTAAGGTATAACACAAAACCACTACTGCTACCACCAATAATAACAATGGTAAGGGAAGTAATAAGGGAAGAAAATACAACCGCTCACCACCCACCAACCAATACCCAGCCAAACCGAGCATGTTATAACCCTTCCAGGTAGCTGCTGCCAATTTATATATACTGGCCATGACATCCTGTGGTATGTAATACCTCTGTCTATGCTTCCTCCCCGCTTCCCCTCCTCCCTGGCAGAACATGAGACTCAGAAAGTCCATGGTCAGACTAAACATTACTGAGCAGAAACTGAAAGCATCGGTGTTATCAGCGCTGTTCCCAGGCTGAAAGTCAAAAACACAGCACTGCAGCAGCTACTAAGGAGAAAAATGACTGCTACTGTTGAACCCAGGACAGTTGGGAACATGACAGGATGGGAATTCTGGAATAAGTGGTGTATACTGTCCTGGTTTGGGCTGGGATAGAGGTAATTTTCTTCCTAGTGGCTTTTAGGATGCTGCATTTTGGATATATTCTAAGAATAATGTTTGAAAACACACCAACATTTTAGTTGTTGCTCAGCAGCATTTACCCTGGTCAAGGAATTTTCAGTCTGTCATGTTCTGCCAGTGAGGAGGGGCACAAGAAGCCTAGAGACAGAGACAGGACACCTGACCCAAACGAGCCAAAGCGATATTCCATACTACAGATCATCATGCCCAGTATATAAACTGAGGGGAGTTTGCCAGGAGGGGCTGATCGCTGGTCAAGAACGAGTTGAGTATTGATCAGAGGGTGGTGAACAATTCTAGTGTACAACACTTGTGTTTGTTGTGCTTTATCTCTCTCTCTCTTTGTTATCTCTCTTTTATTTTTCATTATTATTATTGTTGCTGTTGTTGCTGTTATTATCATTATCATTTTCCTTTGATTCAATTATTAAACTGTTCTGAGCCCACAGATTTACCTTTTTTTGATTCTTCTCCCCATCCCACTGTGGGGGGTGGAGAATGAGTGAGCAGCTGTGTGGTAGTTGTTGGCTGGGATTAAACCACAGATCAAGAGAGTTGCTGAGTCTGGCTTTCTAGCAGAGGTTCAGTAGGAATTCCACTTATAAAGGTTTTATTTAAGTATTACTATTCATTTAAAAAAATACCCTTTAACATGAACTTTATCTTCAAACTTTAGTTAGATGTACATGTTAGGAATAACTGAGGCCTGAATTTTCATAATTGGGCCATGTTTGGAGGGGGCTGTGGTTTCAAGTAATTTTTTTGGCTACTTTTTTAGTACGCAGTTTGAAGAATATAGGGTAGAATTTTTAGGAAAGTATGAGCTGTTTCTCCTCATGTTTTTAATTGAAGTGACAAATTCTCATCAGCACTGAGCACAGAGATAGTCAAAATAGTTGTTAAGAGGAAAAAAACCCACTGCATATAAAGTAAAACTGGAATGAGAAGTGAAATGCAAAAGTCAAGGTACTGGTAGAACAAAGGAGCTGTGTAAGTGAGACAAAATCAAAAATTCTGAAAGTGTGGCAAGAAAAAGACCATAAAATATATGGGAGTCAAGAGAGCTTTTTAAAAAGTGTTGTGATGTGCTGCAAGCAAACCAAAGGCAGAAAATATTATACCAGAGAGATTATAATACAGTTCTTTTGTTTCCTTCAGCTTATGAACGGACTAGACACACCTTTATATTAGTCTATACAACCTGAGTAATAGTGGGGATAGAATGAGAACTAAATTTCAGACTTAAATGTGTAATTCAGAGTGTAGAAGACTGGGCAACTTTAAATTGTATTATGAGCCAATTGCATAATATGCTATTAAGGTTTCTTGGTACTTCCTATTATACATTCTTGAATCTTAAATGTTGGTAGTGAAAGCCAGTGAACACTGCAAACTATGGTAAAGCGATGATAACTAGAAGAAGAGATAAGACACAGAGAATTCATAAAGGGGATAAATAAATTATGTATTATCTGGTCTAGGATGTGCAGAAGGAATGCAGTTGCATCTATTGAAGAAGTTTGGAGTCATAACTTATATTGTTTGCTTGTAAATCGCTCATATTAACTGAGACTTCATTAGCCATGGATAACCTTCCAAATATTTTGTACCATTAGCTTCAATTTAGCTAAGAAAAACTCTCATGCTGAAAATAAAATGGGTTTCCACAGGAAAACAAAGATTCATACCCACATGTCCAAGAGCAGGATGCTGTAAGAGCACTATCCTGTAAGGCCTTAAATTAATTTCTCTATTATGGTTTACTTGGCTTTTTTTCTGTACCCTAGTTCACTGGTTGTTCATAATATTAAATAACCCCCAGCTCTCTTATGAAGTAATTCAGACATTTCTCATCAAATGTCGATAGAGACTTGGGAGGAACAGGGCAGAATTCAACAGAAAGCCAAAAAAAGCCAGAAAAAACAGAAAGCCAGAAAGCCAGAAAAAACAGAAAGCCACAAAGAAGGAAGGAAACAGACCTCACAGAGCCTAGCTTTGATTTCTAAGTCCATCAGTATTGTTCAAGTGATCCTTATTCTTTCCAAAATTGTGTACCTGAATTTCTTAGCATTGAAATACATGTCCCAATGGCATCATGAACCCACAATGCGATGAGACCTGAATACACACCTAAATATACACTTGACCCCTCTTATTGCCTTCCACTCAATAGAGTTATGTGTTTCCACATGAAGGAAAACCAAGTTGTAAGCTACAGGAGAGTCACAAAGTGTTCATATCCACCCCCAGGATCAACACTGGGGAGACCAGAAACAGACTGATGTGCACACCTGCTTCTTAATCTGGAGGGAGTCAGCAGAACAATTATTGATGTATATGTATCTAACTAGCCTTGATATATCCTTATGTAGGTGTTTTTGAAAAATACATAAAAACTGTCTGGGACCTATATTTTAGGCTGCTTATTGGATGAATACATAGATTTTAACGAAGTAGCAGAGTTTAAGAAGATGAACAGGAATAATGAAAATTGCCTCAATATAAGTATAATTGCCTAGGCCGATTAATTCTGAGCTGTACCTAAGCTGTCCTACAAGGCAGCCTTCTATTTCAGAAAGATGAAAGTTACAGAAGCAGGAAATGTAAAGGGAAAAATAATACTCTCTTTCAGACACATAAGACTTTTTTCTTCATTTTCTTCTTCCACATTTAAGAGAAATCCACTAACCTTAAGATAAAAATATTACTTATATATTCCAACCCTTAGAGGGATTTGCCCAATATTGTAAAAGGGTAAACATATATCACCTGACAGCTTTCAGAATGAGAATCAGACATTCTTAGCTCTGCTAGTGATGCTCCTTAGAAACATTGTAATGTACTGGTTAGGACATAGGTATCTAGATGACCTTTTCTAAATTGAGTCATTGCTTTTCAATTGCTCCATAAATCTATATTATCAAGAGCCAGTGGAACATGTAATTTATCCAAGTTTAAAAGCATTTGTTTTGAGTGAAGAAAGTTCTCTTTCTTGCTATAACAAATAAAAACATAATGACAAATTAGAAGGTCTCCAAGCTGCAGGTGTGCTACAGTGCATAGATCAGACACATTGCAAGAAATAAACTTACATATCTCAATAGACTTAAGATTCAGTTAATCCAAATTCACATTATTTAATTCCTGGAAATGTCAATCTTCAAACATTTTAATTACGTTTTCTCTATTCCTCAAGAAAAACGATGGTAAACTGGATACTTTTTTGTTGCTCCTACAGTGCAGACAAATGGATAGCATTGTATTTCCCCTGGAACTCTACAATGGTTTAAAACCTTTCCATGAACTGTGCTGGCTCTTAACAAAAATCATTTGTCAAAACCTTCAAACAAAATGGACTGTTTGCCAGTGCCCTAATCAGATGTTACTTATTTTCCCCTTCCGTATCATCTTAAATATGCTTTTTTTCTTTCAACTAATTCAAAATTTTCTTATTGATGCAGGGAAGTGCATAAGGGATAAACCCTGCTATCGTCATTCTCTTGTGATTTATCATACCACTGTCTGTATAACGTGTGCCTCTTGGATGCTGATGATAGAAAAATGACCCAAACCTACTACAATCATGTCTTACTTGTACATGGCATTTATTCTATGACATTCTAATTTGAGAGTTGCTGGAGGTCCCTGTTCTTGAGATGTGACAAATCTGGTATCCATTACAAGCCAAAATGAATACATTCTATTAAAATATGCATCTGTGGTTCCTAAAATAACTGAGAAAGCAGGCTCAAAATGAAGATCAACAGCTCTAGCACTGGTGGTTTAGATATTGTCACAGATTTTTGGAACTGGAAAAAACAGTTCCTTGCTGATTATCAGGTAGCATGTATTATAGTTAAAATGTATCACAAGAATGTGAATAGGAGCATTCAGAAGGAGGAGAAGGACTCTGAGTACTCAAAAATCCTAGTTTGATCTTTACACAAAAAGGATAGCACAGTTACCTAGGGTCTATATACTGTATTTCCCAGCTGTCACATATATGTGTTATTTTATGCAAGTACTGACATGTTTAAGCTTAATAGCTTTGACTACAAATCCATGAACACAATTTTCTGAATAAAGGTGTATATTTTTCTTTTTTCTGTCTGAATTAAAACTTTGATATATGCTTAGGTTCTTGTATTAGTGACAGGAATTACAAACAGGGAATTGACACCTGTAGGTTACTTTTGAACTACACAATAAGCAAGTCTGTGTAATAAAGAACAGTATAATTCAGGCACCCCAGAATTGGAAAGTGAAACAATGAATATTGATTATAACGTCTTATTCAGCTGTGAAGCACAACACAATTTCTCACTTAAATGCCTAACACTTCCTCTATGCACAGTGTATACAACTTTTACCTGAATTAAAGCTATTTAGATTTATATTTTTCTTTTGTTATCACCAATTTTTAGTATAAGACCTCATGTATCATTTACTGCACACTATTCAGCCCTTTGTCCATCACAGCCCTCTTAATTTCCTTATCAAATTTTCTATGGGGCTGTAGCTTCCTTTATAGAATATTATAGTTCCTCACTATTTCTTTCACCTTACTCATTTATTATTTACATGAAACAGCAGAGAAAAACTATATTTTTCTGAAAAAAAAATTGATGCACAGAGAGATTGTAGTCAACAAATGTTTAGGCAGAGATGTTTAGACATTCCTTGCCTATGTACTTAACAATTTACAGCATACAAAGTGCTCAGGGCACACTGTTTTTCATCTATGGCACCAACAGCTTGTCACTGCAACAAATCAAACCTCCAGTTGCTTTACTGCAGAAATAAGGAACCTGATTCTGAGGAAAAAAAGCAAGAAAAGGTTCCATTTGAGTGATCCATGGCAAACAAACACATAGAATTCATCTCTCCACAATTCTCTTCAATTTTTCAGCTTAAAGGTTTTAATCAGACCCTCCTAATTTCATTTTCCTGAAATAATTTTCACTTCATTTCCCTCAGATTTTAACTACTATAATGAAAGAGCTAGTAAACTGATAGACAAGTCTCTTTTACTGCACAAAGCTTTTAAATCTCCAGAACAGGTTTATCTTTTACACTAAATGAGTCAAGGCACCTGTTGAGAATATTATTTAACTAGGTAGTTATAGAAATGAAAGGTATATTACAATTAAAATATTTGCATGAAAAGTAATCTAATTTAAGAGAGTTTAGGGAAATATACAGTTAGAATTTTTGCAGGTTCCTTTTGGGACAGAATTTCAAACAGCAAAAAATTAAATTAATGACTAGAACTTATGTTTTCAGGTTACTAGAGATGACAGTATCTGAGGCAGAAGGCATTGATATGTGATAAAATAAGGATTGCAGGTCAATCAATGTATTTTCTGTTTGCAAGCTGGTTTAGGCAGTCTTGGTAATCAAGAGTTTGACTGTTAGAATATTTGAGCTCTACAGGTAGGGAGAGGATTATGCATAATTGCATCAAAAGGAGCATGACCAGCAGGTTGAGGGAGGTGATCCTGCCCCTCTGCTCTCATGAGACCTCAGTTGGAGTACTGTGTGCAGTTCTGGTGTCTTCAACATAAAAAGGACATGCAACTGTTGGAACAAGTCCAGAGGAGGGCCACGAGGATGATCAAGGGACTGGAACACCTCCAGTATAAAGATAGGCTGAGAAAGCTGGGGCTGTTCAGATTGGAGAAAAGAAGGCTGCATGGAGACCTCATAGCAGCCTTCCAATATCTGAAGGGGGCCTATAGGGATGCTGGGGAGAAACTCTTCGTTAGGGACTGTAGTGGTAGGAGAAGGAGTAATGGGTTTAAACTTAAACAGGGGAAGTTTAGATTGGATATGAGGAAGAAATTCTTCACTGTAGGGGTGGTGACGCACTGGAATGGGTTGCCCAGGGAAGTTTTGAATGGTCCATTGCTGGCGGTGTTCAAGGCCAGGTTGGACAGAGCCTTGGGTGGCATGGTTTAGTGTGAGATGTCCTTGCCATGGCAGGGGGTTTGGAACTAGATGATCTTAATGTCCTTTCCAACCCTAACTGTTCTATGATTCTATATGGAACATTTGCTTCAGTGGGCATGGATTGACTGGAAATAATTTAAGTGGATATTGAAGAGAGTTTTCCAAAAAAAAAAGTTTATGACTCATCTGTGTGAAAACAACCGATAGGAAGAAGACCGTGAAAGAAATGCTCATGTTTACCCTTTGGACAGTAGGACTTACAAGGCTATTATTAGCATTAAAGTTAGGTTTTGATTCCAGGTTATATATGCTAAAAGTCTCTTACATGGTTCAAGATACTGATTATGTTTCATAATTAAAGGAAGAAAAATAACTCTAATCCTCATTCCTGCTCCCATCAATTTGACTTTAGTTAATCTTTTCCTTTGACAAATTCAATCTCAATTTGAACCCTCAGAAAACCTACTCTTGTGCTGACTATAACAGCTGCTGGCTCATACTATGAGATACAACCAAAATCATTATTCTCTTCAGTGACCAGTGTTAATTGACAGTTTCTTCTCTATTTTTTGTCTACCTATAATCATCTCCTTAATATCCTGATGATTCATAAAATGCCTATTTGTATATTAAATGTTTAAGACACTGTACAATTTTTCTCTATATTTTTGTCAGTTCTAAGAATAAAACAATACTACTTGAATTTTAAATCATAATACATGTAACAGTCAGGATTTATATAAACATAAAAATCAATGTTGTAATTCTGACACTAAAGAATTAGCTAGAAAGCTTGTCTTGGAAAAAAAACAGTTCATTAATGCAAAGGGATGGACAAAATGCATTTACAAACAGATATACTAGCCACATATGCTAGTATATGATTTCTAAATAAGCAGCAGTCTTTCATTTACAGATGTGCTTCAAATCTGTACTGGTTTAGTATGCAAGGTTAATATCAGTTTGTTTGTACCATTATTTGACTGTTCATCACATTAGAGTGTAGTTTGTGGATTGGTGAAGATGACAGACAACCATCCATATCTCTTGATGACTTTATCAAGCCTCAGTCTTCATGGTTCTCATCTTTTAAAAGACCATGAATTTGAAGTCACTTGACCTGCGAAGATGGATATACACCTGCAGACTACTGTTTTAAACAGAGGTTACAGTTTTTAAGAAGACTATTTTATTACACTGCAAATCTCATACACAATTCAGTGATGGAAGGAGATGCATTTCTGCACATCAAAGTAACATGAGATATTAATGAAAAACCTAGAGGAAGTAAGATCAATCAGTCAATAAAACATAATTTTGCAACAACTCAGAATCACAGAGTAGTTTGTTTAAAGACCATCTAGTGCAGCCCCCTTGCAATTAGCAGGGACATCTTCAGCTACATCAGATTGCTCAGAGCCCTTTCCAACCCGTCACTGAATGTTTCCAGGGATGGGGTGTCTGCAACCTCTCTGGGCAAGCTCTTAAGGATTTCACTACCCTCACTCTAAAGTCTTTTTCTTATACCTAGTCTGAATCTACCCTCTCTGCAGTAATATTAAATCAAAATTATTGCAGGTAACAGTTAATTATCAAGTTTATTGAGCACTTTATCTACCTAGAATCCTGGAATACCTAGGATCTAGTGATACCTACAATACCTACTTGTAAAAGACTTTTTTGTTAATAGCTAAGTGAATAAACTGGGGAGAGAAATAAATTACACAACTCTTAAAAGTTTTGAGAACACCTAATACGGAACTCAACAGAGAAACATAAATGCAAAGAAATTTTATAGCCATAAGGTCAGACACTAGCTCTTCTTTAGTTACATTGCCTATTCAAAAAAACCCCAAACCTGTGTTTTGACTCAGAAAAGTATAGGAACACTAATTAGTATTTGAAGCATATATCTATACTATACATAGATAATAAAGATCCATTACCTTTCTCCTCTGTGTCATCACTGCATGATTTTCTCCTAGATGGACATTTTATATCTTTCCACTTAAAAAATAATGTTTGAAAAATATTATTTTGAAAAATATGGGTAAAATTGATAAATAAGGTTAAAGAGTAGATCCTTCTAAATTTGATATTAAGGTTTTGACGTTTCTGTAAAGCATTCAGGTCATGTACTTCTTTGTTTATGGTGTCATTAAAAGATGTGCCTTTCTCTCTCTCTTCCCACAGCTAATGCATAATCTAAAAGGTCTGTGTCCATTTCAGTTCATTGTCTTATATATTATCCTCAGGTCAGTAGTTTTGGCTTACTTAGATTCCATTTTCTGATTGAGATGCCGCAGACAGCTGTAAGTGCTCCAGGTAATGATATACTTATCAGGTTTACATTCTTGCATGTTTCCTGATGTAAATCATCCCTTAACTGTACCAAATGCAGCTGCTGTCTGCACAAGCACACATCTTAAGCACATGTATTAATACTGCTTAACATGGTTCCTTTACAGCAAGTCTATAGTCTGTCCTAATTCAGAGATCTCTATTCAAACAGGTTTTAATGAATTTAAAGTGCCAAATTATATAAGGTTTATGCACAAAATACCTTTTGACAACGCTAATATGTAGTGATCAAGTACATACACAATTTCATAAGGAAACAAAAGTTTATGCATGTACTGTACAAGCAAATAGCATAAAACAGTAAGAAAACGTGTAGAATATAAACATATAAAAAAGAAATCGTGTTTCTTTGGATGGAAACTGCACACACATGCAGATATATCATCTTATGCATGATGGAGCAGATAGACAATAGGTTAATAGCTTAGGAATAAAATTAGTGAATTAACTATAAAACTGTACTCATATTACAGTACCTTATCTTTCAAGTAAGAACTTGATTTTCTGTTAGTATAATGTCTTCAGAAGTGTGTCAGTTTGGGTGAGATTCAGTGCAGGTGTCCACATGTGAGCTAGGTATCTCAGGACTACTTAAGGCATGGGAATACCTATACAATACAGTCAATAGCACCTAAGAAGTGCCTCAGCTCATTCTAAACCAGACATATAGTCTAGTTTTTAAACAAAGGCCCTCCTTTGGTTAACCAACCAAAGGCTCCACTGAATGTATTGATTGTAAAAGGAGCTTAGATACTTAAGTCTCCTCTAGACACCTACACTGAGATACCTTAGCCTGGAACTAATTTCCTTTGGTTGTGCAAACAAAAGTCATACAGACTGTTCATATCTGTCCAAGTGTTTATGATTGAATGGATTCTGATCCTTTATCCAATCACTACTATAAGAAAATAGAAAAAATAATACTTCTGGCCTTTTACCTAAAAAAACCCAAACAACTAACCAATCAAACAATCAACCAATCAAACAACCAAAAAATAGAAAACACCTAACAAACTATACTACACTTATTATTTTCACTGCGCATGTAGTAGGACTTCAGCTGGAAAATCAGAATAAATCTTTTAATATTTAGTGAAACTCCAAAACTTGTATTAGTCTTGGAAGAAAGGAAAGAAACAAACAATTAAGGAAGAGAGAAAAGGAAGAAAATTAATTTCTGGGAAGAGTTTATATAAAAGAAGATGAAAAATACAGATTTTGGGAGTTGTTCAGAGAAAGCCACTCTGAAGAACAGATTTTCTACTCTCCAGATTTATTCTCACAATTTCTAAAAATCTATGTGGAAAAGGGTAATAGATTTGCTTTTCTTTGAATATATTTCTGAATAAGCCACAGAGACATCTGGAGACCTCTTAAAGAGAGCTTTAAATCATCAAATTCAGGTCGGGAGGGATCTCAGGAGCTCTCTAGTCCAACCTACTACTCAAAGCAGGGTCATCTAGGAGGCCAGACCAAGTTCTTGAGGGTTTTGTCCAGTCAGGTCTTGAAAATCTCCAAGCATGGAGATTGCACAAGATCTTTGGGTAACCTGCTCCACTGCTTGACTATCCTTATAGTGGAAAATATTTTTCCTCCTATCAAGTCAGAACTTCTCTTGTTTCCCTTTATTACTGCTGTTTCTCATCCTCCATCCATACACCACCTGGTGAAAAGCCTGGCTCAGTCTTCTTGATAACCTCCATATAGGTTCCAGGCTCCCCCTAGACCATTTCTTCTCCAGGATGAATGCGCTTCAAGTCCCTCACAGGGTAGGTGCTCCAACCCCAAAATCCGGGTTTATCAGCTTCTTTTTTCATACTTCAGGATCCAAAGCTGAACTCAGTGTTCTAATGAATGCCAAATACAGTACGACAATCACTTCCTTCAGTGTACTGACTGTGCTCCTGTTCATACAGGCCAGGATGTTGCTGGACTCTTTGCTCTCAGGGCATACTACAGCCTCATGCTGAAACCAGGACATGACCATAGGCACATAAGGCCTTTTCAGCAGAGATGGTCACCACCCACACCACTCCCAACCTGTAAACTGAGGTTTTATCCCAGCAAGGGTATAGTTATTCTTTCCCATATGGAGGACTTCACATTTTCCCTTGCAGAATTACCCATGCTTTCTGTTAGCCCCATCTCACACCCTTGCCTAGGTCCCTCTGAATGGCAGCCCTGCCCCTGATTGTACAAAGTGGTGCTGACCCATTCCTCCACATCTTCCTTTGTCACCTCCCCCAGTTTGGTGTCATCTGCAAACCTGATGAGAGCACATTATTTTGCTTTGTAAAGTACCTTGATAAAGGTGTTAAAAATACACTATGAGAAAGATATTACAAATGTACCAGTGGAGAATAAGGATTTGTAGGCCACCCTGTCCCATCTCCAGTTAAGTTCTGACTTTACAAAAGCATCTCTCTTTGCTAGGACAAGAAAAAGGCAAACAGAGAGGACAACCTTACTTGTACAAGCTTTCTGAATAAGGGGAACACTGTATAGCTCTCCCTGCCTTTATAAGCCTTCCTTGTGATGCCAAGAATGATGTTCTCCAAGCAGAGAATAAAACATACTACTACAAGGTTCTATTTCCTTGCTCCTTACCCATCCTGTCTGTTTGTCCTTGTAGTTCCTGTTTCTCCCCGTCGCATACTGTCCTTGTATTGTCCTTCAATTCCAACGTATCTGTCACCACACTTGCAAGAAAATCCAGAATCTACATTAGTTCTGATGCTTGCCTCTACCTCTATTCTGTCTGTGCTACCTTTTCCTTAACAGCATGTCATTTATATTCTCTTTTATACTTAATTTCTTACTTTCTTATATTCCTCCACCTTATTCACCCTGACTCTGAGATGCACTAAGACATTTTAAGCAGGATATTTACAGCAGTGAACAAGCAGGTTTTTGAAAGAACTCCTCATGACTTATGAACTTGTGCTTGAGAAATAATTAAATAATTTGTAAGATTATTGCTGTTGAGAAGACCATACAAATAAGTCACAGCTGCTCCAGAAGTCGCTCCAGCTTCTTTAAAATGCTTACACAATAGCCATTTGAGAAAAATCACTATTATGTCTCTCAGCTGTGTAATCTATTTCAGTTTCTCAGGTGTTTTTTACACTTTATGGATGGACTTTCTTTTTCTTTTTCTTTTCCATGGATAAAGAAGCTTTCCAGGCAACAGTCTGGCCTTTCCGCCTGTCTCTTTGTGGAAGGGAGCACACTGATCATATTTTACCTATTAGTGACTAAATAGAGACTTTTGGTGTTCAAGGGTGTTAATCTAGCTGCTTTCACCAGTGGTTCAGTTTGCTGAGAAAATACGTGTGTGAAAAACAGAAGTGATAAACTTTTCCATGAAGCGCTGGTACCTCCTTTGAATACTTGAAAAGAATCACTGTATGGAGAAGTAATTTAAAATTTAGTCTGAATTAAAAGCTTGCATAAACTACATTTTAGAAAATAATTTCCCTCTGCACAGCAGAATTATTTGTTATCAGGTCTGGGGTTGCGCTGCTGCTGCTGCTTGTCCAGTTTTCTTGTCAGAAAAAAACTCATCAAAATCAAACCAGCCCATTCTTTTTAATAAGCAAAATTTAACCAGGTTTTCAATTCAGCTGCCTTTTAAAAAAATGTAATGATTATTTTAAACTGAGATAATTTTGCTTTTGTCCCTGTGAGCCTTTGTATCTCTTTTGCATTATCTTCCCACGCCATAGCACATTCCATTGTAAGTCTGCCTACAGCACCACAGGCTTTGTCCTGATCATGCTGATAATATGCAAGCTTCCCTGTTGCTAATTCTGATTTCAGTTAAGTGATACAGAAGGAGACTCCAGGGCCCCAGACAAAGGTCTCTTAAAAAGAGTTTTTAGAACACAGACTTAATTCCCCCAAGGTATTCTACTATTTTTGCAATGGGCTCTTCTGGACCCAGTTGCTTTCCATCTTTGTCTTTTCCTCTCCCCTCATGAAATTTCTAATAGTTCATTGAGAGGCCAGGGAAAAAAATGGAAAAAGATAAAAGGGGAAAAAAAAAAAAAAAAGACAAAAAAAAAAGGGGGGGTTAGAAAGTTGAGCAGTTCATATAACAATCAAATTTTGTGAGTACAGATCAAAAGCAGAGTAATTCCATCAGTGTTATGGCCATTAATGACTTTCAAATGAACTCAGCTATGAAAAATCAATCTTATATTAAGGCACACAATATGATTAAATGAACAATTGGAATATAACATTTTCTCAACCCAACTTGTTGCATCAAAGAGCCAGAGATGAAAAGCTCCAATTTAAAGTAACTTTGTTTCACAGAAATTACCACTGACAATACCAATATAACTATAAGCAAGTTGCACAATTATCCTTAAAGAATCCAGAGTACTGGTTGCTGATTTGGCATATGACATGACTGTGTCAAGTGCTTATATATCCTGCAGCTTTTAAAAAGCTTAAAGTTGATAAACTTCATTATCTATTTTGTTCAGATGAATAAACTGATACTTTAAGTACACAATAATCCAGATTAACATTCAGAATAAAATTTATCCCTTCTCAACTATTAATTATAACTTTTGTTTATGACCTTAATCTGCCTTCCCTTTATGTTATCTACATTCCTGCACAACTCAAGTACCTATGATACAATGAAGGAACAATGTCTACCATTTTTGGAAGCTTTTTACTGGAAACTTTGAGTCTGGTTGGTTTAATCTAACAATAACTAAACAGTCATTAAATGAAATCCTTCTAAGAATCATATATTTGAGTCAAATTTCTGTTTATAAATAAAGTGGTCTGTCTGTAAAGTAATTCAACAGTGCTGCTTTGTCATCTGATTGCACACACGCTCCCTCACACAAAGCTAGAACAGGAATAATTTTTTTTTTCCTGTTTATAGGCAAAATGGGATTTTCATCACGTACTTCAAGACAATTTTCTTGTGCATTTTCCTGAAAGTACAATTTAGTAAATATTTATTGATGGTCTTAACACTTCCCATGGGAGAATGTTAATCACGGCTAAATAAAGTCATTCCTCCCACCACTTGCTGAAAGTGAAAAATAGAGTCAAGAAAAATGGAACTCTAATTGCTGATGGAGGGTATTTTTTTCACTATGATCAATAAGGGAGGTTTCATATAGCACTTTCTTACAATGTAAAAACATTTCTTCGGTTTGTCTTCTTTCTCTGTATTTTTCTTTTACTCTTTTTTTACCTCGCATTCATCTCAGTTCTTTGGACCTCAACTGTGTGGACTAATATGGCTCAAACAGAATGCAACAAGTTGATAGTGGGAGATGCCCCTGCCCATGGCAGGGGGGTTGGAACTAGCTGATCTTAAGGTCTTTTTCAACCCTAACTATTCTATGATTCTTTGATTCTATGATTGACTATGCATCTTTGCCTTCATGTTTTAAAATATGCGATATTAAGAGTTGTTTAAATGCATCAGTTCTTTGGCTTTTACTGAGTAGCTTAAAAATCAGCTTTCTGTATTGATGAACTTCCAGTTTGGTGCTTTATATGACTGTGTTTTGTTCCCTTCTTTTCATCAGATTAAGTTACCACTGTTGTAAAAAATGCTGTGGTATTCACTTGAGCTGAATGAGGTTAATTTGTGCATATATAATTTTAAGCCATAACTGCAGTTTTGAAAATCTGTTGCAATGTACTCGCTGATAATGGCAATACTTTTAAAACAATTTTCTAACAACGTCATTGTTTTTTCTCCCACTCTCTCTTCTGAGTCTTTTTCTTGAATCATTTTAGAACGGAAGTCAGGAATTTTCAGAATATTGAAAATATATGTAAAAATACAACAAGTTAAAAATAAAAAAAGAAATAACCTCAGCCCACCCTCAAATACTTGGTGAATTATAAATACAATTATATATTGTTAAGGAGAAGATCTAAACTGGTTAAAGGGAATGAGGAAATATCAAACTATGCTCCTATGTCTATTTACATCAAAGACAAACCATTCTTTGTTCTGCAGTTGTGCAGGATCAGGACCAGGGAAAATAGACAGGTAGGAGTGTGATAAGCTACGCAACCAAATGATAAATTGTATTTACTCTGCACTTGTGACTATATTCCCTTTCATTCTGGCCACTGATTCATCTCCATTAGGGCTCTTTTTGACATTGCAAGCCATAAGCAACTTGAAATATATTCCAAATTCCTTTTCTAAAGCAACGTGCCACATCTTTTTCCTCCCAGAATTATCCTAACCCAAAACTTCTGGCAAAGAAGTGTAAGTCTTTTACTAAAGACAGTTTCAAGGATCAGTATTTTATCACTGGTTTTGGATGACGGCTGTGAATGAATATTTAAAAAGCACACAGTTCTGGAAGTTTGAAAGGAATTAGATTAATCATGATTTAAAAGGAATTAGATTAATCATGATTTAAATATTTAAAGGATTTGAATCATCCTTTTGTTAGGAATTTAGAATATTGCCAAAATACTATTTAAGGTTAAAAAAATATATACATGAAATAAAGTACTTTGACAGAGCAGAATGAAGATTTTTTGCTGTGTGGTAGAGTGACAAAATTGAAAATAATTCAATTATCAACATATTTTTCTTTTTCCTGATTACTGAGAAAAAATATGCTTCAGTTTTCCTTGTGGCACAGAACAAAAAAAAATAATTATTTATGCTGCAATGTTCATAATTCTGTAAAAATGTTTAAAGGAGGTTTTCATTAGTTGAAAACTGATATGGTTAACTTTCATATCAGCATATGCACTTGCATTTGGGATTGTGAACTTTTGGGGCAATTGTATAGGTGGAAATAGCCCTCTGGAAAAAGAATCAGTGACAACCTCTTGCTTCTTTGTGATATGATTTGCTTTTCTATTAAAAAGTGCAGATAAACAAGATTTTTGAAACATTTTTTAAATTCCTGTCTGAATTTCATGGGATATTGTATCAGCTAATGAAGAGTTCATGCAGAATGTTGACAGGCGTTTGTTTCAGAGCAAATTTGTGTGTAGACCTCATGAATGCTTATTAGCAAAACTTCATAAAATAGCATATTATTTATTGCTCACATTATGGCATTATAAAGCAATGTTAATGTGGAATTTTGATACCTCTTCATACCAGATAAAAGCTGTATGTTACAAACCTGGTTTGTTCCGCAGTGTTTTTGGCTGATTTTAGCTACATAAGCAGCTTTTTAGCTAAGAAATGGGAAGTGTGAACTTTAACTCTGCTGTAAAGGATAAACAACTGAACAACATTTTCTGGAGTTCTAGTCAGCTGTACATGAAAAACAGGGGAGAAAAAAAAATTCTTCCAACTCTGTGGTACTTAACTTATATTTAGTTGCATTCAAATTAGTGTTCATGTAATAAAAACGAGGTGCTCAGATCTTTTTTACCAGTTTTGCTCTTTTCCAAGTTCCAGCAGATGATAACTGAGAAATGGTCACTGTGTGTTTTCTGCTATAGTAGCATTTTAGTGCTGTAGGAGGAGGTGCCATTAAGACATTTTACATGAGAAGGAAAACTCCTGACAAATGAATCTAGCAAAAGGATGCTTTCCCACTTCTGCAGTTCACTGATGGATGGGCTAGACTTCTCTTTCATGACACTGCGCTGATATAGAAGCAGTGAACCACTGTAATCACTTAGCAAGGTTTTGTTAAGGACCTAGTGAATTGTTGCTTCTAAAACATAGCTGTATACATTACCAGCTAAGATGTGTCTGTCTGAGGTGATGGGAAAGCACAGGTTTCAAGTATCACGTTCATGCCACAAAACATCATTTGCAGAGCATAAAGCTCAGATATAAAGTTAAAGGAGAATTATAAATGTAATTAATGTATTTTGTCATTGAGAATACTACCAAACAGAATTACAATTTTGAAGGACAGTTATGCATGTCTAGAAACTCAATAATTTCCCAATACAAAAAATATACAAAGAGTATACAAACATTATATACAAAGTATACAAAGATACACAAGCTGTGTTTTGGCTTTAGTCTGAGAATAATGCTGATACTACACCAATAATTTAGTTGTTGCTATGTAGTGCTTACCCTGATAGAGGACTTCTTGGTCTCATGATATGCCATTGAGGAAGGGCACAAGAAGCTGGGAGGGAGCAGAGAGAGGACACCTGACCCAAACTAGCCAAAGGGTTATTCCATACCACAGCACGTCATGCCCTGTGTGTAAACCCTGGGAGTCACCCAGAAGAGACAGGAGTGTTGCTCTGATCAGGCTGTGTATCAGTCAGTGGGGTAGTGAGCCACTGCTTTGTGCATCACTTGGGTTTTCAGAATTTTTATTTCTCTCTTTATTCTTTTTATTATTATTATCAATATTATCAGTATTGGCATTATTTCTATTATAATTATAGCTTATATAATTTCAGTTATTAAATTTTTATTATCTCAAACTGTGGAGTCTATATTCTTCCAATTCTCCTCCCCATCCTGTCTGGGGAGGAGCAGGAAAGAGGGGGACTGTGTGAGCAGCTGCATGGCATGTCATTGCTGGCTGGGTTTAAGCCACGATAAAGCATTAAAACAAGTTTGTTGATGTTTTTAGTAACCCATATTTAATTTTCATCACAGGTTTTTTTCACAATAAGAAAGAATCTTTTCATGATCATGAGTTATAATATGCAGAGTTGCAACATGTAGTGAAGACTTTATTTATCTTTCACAGAGAACTACAATATTTTCTATATCTGCTTGAACAGTTATTACTAGAAAGTCAGAAATGTGCATTAAAAATTTTGAATGTCTTCTGCATTGTTGTACATAGGCGAGGCAGTGGACAATTCCTGCAGCAAACCAAGGGTACTTCTTCCAAAGGACAAAACAAAGCCTAAACCAAGAAACCACCTCACATATTTTCTTCTGCTATCATTGCTGTATCTTCCTCACAGTGCTCCTTCCTCTGTGCTCTCATACATCGTATCTTTTCTCCAAAGAACAGTTCTTGCTGATCTGGTGTTGTCTGAGCAATTAAGGAGTTTAAAACAAACAAGCAGGACTTGTAAGAAATTAGTAAAATCTCTTTCATTCCTAAATACATAAGATTAACCTTCTTCCTTACACACTTTTTCCAATCCTCACCAGCACTACCAGAAATAAATTTTTGAATGACAGACTACTCCTTTAAATCCTGCACTAACTGTACAATCTCTGGCACCAATCATAAATTCAAAGTGTGAAATGGGATTATTTCATTCCCAGAGAATTAGTGTCTGTGTTAATAGAGTTCTAACTATATAATCATATAAATGCCAGAAAGAAAAATCTTACATGAGCTTTCACTGTGCAATTATTTCCAGTGTAGACCCGGGAAACCAGCCAGGTTTGTTCACCTTTGGGAGAAATGCTTCAGATTTCTCCGTGGCTGGACTTTCTGTCTAATATTCCCATGCAGGAAAACAGGCAGGTCATGGATTTTATCAAGCTTTGTCAGATCTCTAAAGCATCATGACTTCCTCCTTTTCTGCTTTCCTCTTGAATTTTTATATAGTGTAGTGCAGATGCCAAATAGAGTGTCTTTTGGGGGTGTTTAATTTGGAACACACCCAGCTTCAAAATCTTGTTAGGACAACGTCTCATCTAAAGAGTGATACACTTCTCTACAGGTAGGGAAAATAAGCTTCAAGAGTCTTGGTTTCTTGAACTCAAGCCACATCTGTCTGTGAATCTCTTATTCAGCAGAGCAGATTTTTACTTAAACAATGCACCACAGAAAATCACAGACACTGATCTGTATGGGTTTTCTCGAAGGGCTTGAAACTCCTATTGTCTCTTGAAAGGTGATCACATCTTATGTGAAGTAGTTGAGCTCTTTTGAGTTCATTGAATTGAAAAAGCACATTGAACTCTGAAACTGTGTGTTATAAAATTGTTACGCATTTAATTTCCTCACTGAAGTGCACCACAGTTCAGACAAAGCTAATGTATTCTCTACTCTTCCCTCTTTTTTGTTATGCCTTATCTCATATATATATATCTCGTGCATACTCATCTATATTTATGAATTAAAATCTACATTATGTCTACAGAAAGGAAATCCTAAATTAGTAACTTCTAATTACTTGATTCAGATAGTGGGAGAGGAATTCAGATGACATATGTGTCTCAGAGAGAAAGAAAATAGATTTGCAAGCACCTATCATAATACCAGATTTTTTATTTTTGTTTGAATTAGTGAATTGCATCTTTGAAATACAAATATTTTATTGAACATTAAGCAAGTGAGGTAAGTGATTTAACAGTTTGGGAAAAAAACCTAGTAAAAAGAAAGGCAAAATTACACAAACTTCTGATTTGCATCTAGAGCTGAAAAAATATTTCACAGTTTTCTAGCTAAATTTTCTGAAAATGAATTATAAACAAGATTCAGCTTTGTTTCTATTTTATGGCTATTTTCTGTGTGAATAGTTCGACACGTATCTTGATGGCAGGAAAAACACCAATGGGAAAAACACCAATGAGAGAAACATCAACAAATACTACGTGTACAAGAAGGAAATTCTAAATTACTAAGTACTTCATTATGTGTATTTGGGGGCTATCAGATTTTAAGCCTTTATTTGTCAAATACATACTGCTTACATTTTTACTCCATAAAAATCAATTAAAACGCAATCTGGATGTAGAAATGTTTGCACATATTTCTAAATTGCTTCAGTTTGAATGGAATGTTAATTCATTAGTAAGTGTATTGCTAAATTGTGTCCATGCTGACCTTTAGAGACTAAATATACATAAGCTTATGAACAAGCTACATGATAAGATTTATGTTCAAGACACAGCCAATGAATACTTTCTCAAGAGCAAACATTTGAAAAATGCAATTTGATCAGTTCATGAACCAAGCTAATTAAATAACTATAACATTAAGAACTACAGAGCTGAAATTATTTTGCAAGTAAAGAAAATGCAACTGCCTGTGTGCCAATATATGTATGCATTTACAGGGTTAGGTATACAGATCATTATTACAATTTGTTCTATTTTTTTTTTTATTCAAAGCTGTCCTAACATAGCTAATTGTGCTTAGTCTTTGCATTGTAAGACAGTAATATGCAAAGAGATATTAATTTTTTTCCACGGTTGGGGTCATTATGATAGAAAGATTCCCATGGTCCGTTTCTGTGGCTGACTAAGAATCTGCCACAGCCCCCTTTGCATTTCTTCTTCCCACCAAAAAAAAAAAAAAAAAAAAAAAAAAAAAAAAATCCCAGCACAATAATTTAAGAGTCCCTACGTGAAGAAAGTTCGCTTGGTAGACATACTGAAAATTTTGCTTATGGAGATTATTAAACACCAAGTGTACTGATGGCTAAGACTGCTAGATGATTTATGGGTTAGAACTTAAACAGGGGAAGTTTAGATTGGATATAAGGAGGAAGTTGTTTACTGTAAGGGTGGCGAGGCACTGGAATGGGTTGCCCAGGGAAGTTGTGAATGCTCCATCCCTGGCAGTGTTCAAGGCCAGGCTAGACAGAGCCTTGAGTGGCATGGTTTAGTGTGAGGTGTCCCTGCCCATGGCAGGGGGGTTGGAACTCGGTGATCTTAAGGTCCTTTCCAACCCTAATTATTCTATGATTCTATTCCATGATTCTGTGTTTTGACTTTCATGACATAATTCTTTGGATAGATTCATTCTTACTGGCTCTGGATCTAGTTCTGTATGCTGGTTTGTGAAAAGTATTTTGCCTTTTTTTCTGTTGGTCTTAAATGCAAATCTCCCAGTTTTTCTGATTTCTTTCAGGTGACCATTCACAGCTATAAAAGGCAAAGTCATCTGATTAACAATAAATTGCTACATCTGTGATTATTCTTTTATAGTAAATTGAGAGAGTCTGGCAATACCTAAATGCAGTTACTCTCCTTATAAAATATATTCTTGAAACACTGATGAGCAATTACATGCTGGAAATGCCTATTTCTCTCCACTGACTATATAAAAAAAAAGACTCCAGTAGGCACAGTCCAGTACTGAGATTGATATGGTGTAATTTAAATTTAAGTGACAAAATTCAAGGTAATTCTTTGCTTGGTTTCAAAATCAAGGAAAGTTTTGTCAGTTTAAGCACATTTTGGATAAATATGTTTTTTATCAGCACAGGCTTAGAATGTCTGGATTCCATTGTCCCATTTTTGATTTTAAGATCTGAGGTATACTGCTACCAGCAAAACCAAAATTAGCCTGTATAATAAATTTTCACTGAGAAAATACTGAATCCCTTGCATCAAATGTTCTTTCATGTTGTGATCGTCTTCTAAGAAAGGTATCATCATTGCAGCTTTTCTTTTTTTTTTTTATTTTTCATTTGAGAAATTAAGAGAAAAAGATTGCTTTCCAGTCATGGAAAGACTAGCAGTCTTCCCCAGTGATTCTAATTCTAACAGACATGACTAAATAGAAGTTAAGAAGCAATCCTTATGAAGTAATTACATTTTTGCAGGTGAAATTCTGGGTCTCTATTTGTCCTAGCAAGCATTTCATTTTGATGAAGATTTAATTTAGATCACATTTCTCAATGGAATGTTTAATTATTCTGAATTCTACTATTAATCAAAGCATTAAATGTCAGCATTAATTTTTTTACACATTTTCTGATTCAGTCTGCTCCAGAAACTCTCTGTAGTATTTTTTTTTAATTCCAGGTTTTCATTAGCTGTTTCTACAACTTGTATCTGATTTGTCTACTCAACTGAATAAAATGACACTATGTCCCAAAAGAAGATGGAGCTTATTAAAGCTGTACCTTCTTTTCTTGTGTACAGTAGCACTATACAGCTTCCTTAAACCATGTAATATATAAAAAAAAATAAAATCAAAGAAGGTGGGAATTAGATGTGAAAGCTCATGAAAAGGGAAATCTAAGGTTTCCAAAGCACTTTTCAGGTCCAAAGTTTTGAAATGCTTCAGTGTCTCTAATTCTGACCTCTGGCCATTACATATTTGCTTTGTATTAGTCAAACCCTATGTTTTGTACTTATTTAGAAAATGAGACTATGAGACATATAATTAAAAAAATAAGGTTTCATTGTAAGCATGTAGAAAAAGATCATTTCTAATTTGTTTTTCTGTAGGGATTATCCTTTCCACAGAGAAGTGTAAAAAGGCTGTAAGATTTCAGTAAAAATTGCTTCTTATGGATTTTACACAAAATAAATTATGAGGAATTTCATTGACATGAAATCCTTGAAATGGGTATATTAAAGCTGATAGGATAGGACAAACTTTATGAACAATAATTCTGTCATAATGAGCCATGATAGTGGCAGCACATTACTCCCAAAAAAGGCTGTGTTCGCGCATAATCCTCTCCCTCTTTCTCTGGAGAAAAGACCTGGAGGTCTTCACTGGAGGAAAATAGTTGGTCCAATTTCATCTTTATATGTACTCTGTTTTCCTGACCAGAAGCAGAAAGAAGTAACATTGGAAGTTCAACATCAGAATAAAAGATCAACAGCAAAGCTTCCGTTTGTGTTCCATAGTACCTCTTCATTCAGGGACAAGTTTCTAGGATTCAGATCAAAATATTTCCTGAGCTGTTTCACTGTAGTGAGTTATCCCATAGAATGCTGTAGAATTTTTAGGGGCAAAATCACAATATGCCATGTCCAAAACTAAACAGCCCTGTCAAGAAAACTGCATAGATGAATATAGGTCTTCATAACTGTCCTCACTGAGAATAAAAACGTAAAATTTAGTTACATGAAAGTCATGTTCTATTATGTTCTGGTGAGCTAGATTAGAATGGGATCTTGAAGAAAAAAACTCATTCCATACTTGGTAAACTTTAATATGGATAAAAGCCTCAATAATTTCTTACTCTGTTTGTGTATCTACTGTCAATGTAGTGACTTATACCTCTAAATTATTATCTCTTATCAAAATTTCAGAGCAGGTCTGGATTGAGATTTCACAAACCAATTATATTAATGGAACATCAAAAATCCATCAGATTTCAGAGGTCAGATAAAACTGAAGAAACTGAGAAACTGCTGGTGTGTGTAAAAATAGGCATGGAAAATAGATATGTAAATTCTGCATGCCAGAATAACCATGCTAGATTAGTTACTGCAATATTACGGCCACTTTCAGTGGCTTCTCTGGTTTTGAATATTGCCTTACCTGTGTAGCTATTTCCTAATTTATTTCAAGAAATACTTTAAATTCCTTTAGAGATAAGGAAAGAAAACCAGGGATATATTGACAACAAAATTATACTATATGGCCCAAGGGAAACCCATTACATTGCAAGCAAATCAATTCCATTTGGTTTCGTTTCTACTGGTGCATTTTTAATGGAGATGTCCTGCACCGTTACAGGTATTAAATGATGGAGAGCATTCGATGTTATGCTTAGCTGTGAAAGAAGTCAGATTAAACCAGTGAGAGAGTCAGCAGGCTGAGTGGCAGAGGACACAGACGCAAGCAGAGGACACAGACGCAAGGCAGGGGAGCAGAAAGTAAAAAAGAAATCAAAAATGCTTTTCCATATGTTCTCTCATTTGCTTTGATCACAGTTTCCTCCAGTGAGTTTAAGAGGTTTGAAAGCGGTTGAGGTAGCACATCAGGCTGAAGGGTTGCACTAACAACAAACTAAAAAATATTGACATGGAAGGATAGAGAATACAAATAGGTGGAGAGGTGTGGAGAAAGAGAAGGAGTTGCAGTTGCAGAGAATAAAGGCTGAAGCGAGCACAAAATAGCAGGAAAAAGGGAAGAAAACATGAGGATACTGAAAAAGCAATACTCAGTATGTGGAGAATATCAGGGATTAGGGAAAGTAAAACTGAGTCAGAAGTGGATTTTACACTCTTCGGTTGCCTTTCATACTAAACTCAAGAAGGGACCCAAACCTTACCTGGAATAAATCGATGATGTTTGACTTTTATGCAGTTATCTCCAGTCTTTTATCATAAGTGGAGGGGAAATAAAATCCAGTAGAATATTCAGAAATCTCATACAGAGTAGGAATTTCTCTTAATGTGTCCCGGAACACTAATTAAAACAATTAACAGCTTTTTAATTAGGTGAACAACTTGCTTTCCTCCTTCTCTTCCATTTCTTGGATATTTACTCTTTCAGTGCCTCACTTATTCTGTTATCATATATCATCCCACAGTCAAATGTCTAGTGCTCTAAAACAAGAAACAAGCTGATAAAAAAGTTTAACAAATAAAACTTCCAAGCACATGAAATAATTTGCTAAAAGTGATAAATAATTTTTCTTCAAGCTGAATGCAACATGCATTCTTACTGCATTCAAAATTTATGTACATAAATTTGTCTTAATAGGAACTAATTAATTTTTCCTCAATTGTTCTTTTTCATTCAGTGGAAAAAATATAGTTGACAATAAAAGAGTTCCCCCCACCTCTAGTCAGTAAATCATTTGTATACTCTCTACATTTGGACATATTTATTCTAAATAATGTGTCAACAACTCATAAAAAACTTATACCTTGGACCAGCTAACAATAAAAATAAGAAACTTTATTGAAATGTGTTTTATGAGCAAGGCAAGACTTAGTCTTCCAACAAGTGTGAGCTCATCCTCCACAGATTTTTTTTCTTCCAATTTTTTTTCCTTGCAACCCTGTATTTAATGCCAAATATTTTAATAAAACACATTTATTTGCTTAACCTTCATATCCTTCGTAAAGGGAAGTTTTTAAAAATCACCTTTGAGAAATAGGAATTAGATTAAATCTAAAAAGACAAATATGTTGCAGATTTTTAAAAATCAGTGACTTAACTGTACAGTTGTTAATGTGCTTCATATTGCCACAGGCTCTTTAGTCATTATCCTGAAGAACACTACAGAGTGCTGCTATTTATATGTCTTTACCTGAGTGAGGTAGAGTCAGTTAATAAAGGAATGTTGGGTAAGCTGGTTTACATATTTCAAGCCCTCTGATTCCCCTAGGGAGAGGGTAAAGATCTGTGTAATACCACCAAACTGAGGATGAGTAGTGAAGCATAGAAGACAATGGCAGCTAGCAGGAGTGTAAGAATGAAAGCAGTGTTTTAAAGCACTTATGGACACTGATAAAGTGACAATTTACTTAGGCAGAGCATGGAAACATTATACCAGAACCTGCTGTTTTACAACTGAGGAATTTTAGGCTTTGTTAGGAAGAACTTTGGAAATATATGTGTGTGTCTGTTGGTTTTCTTGCTACTTCATTTCTTTATATTGTCTGGGTTCAGCAAATAAGGACAAACATCACTTTGCCTTTTTTTTCTTTATTTCTTTTTCTATTTTTTTCCTTTTTTCTATATTTTTTTCCTTATTTCTTTTTTTTTTTTTTTTTCTTTTTTTTTTTCTTTTTTTTTAAACTGTTCAAAGCAAGTTTAAAAGAAACCCCAATATAATCCACAAAGAACATGCAAGTCATGATTTAAACCCAGCTGGTAACTCAGAACCACTCAGCTGCTCTCTCACTCCCCTCCTTGCTGTTGAAATATTAAGAGCACAGAGTGCCCTCCTAAGAAGGAGAAAAATGACTGCTACAGCTGTAGCCAGGACAGCAAGTAATTACATATGACTATACAGGTTTAAGTGGATACATAAATTCCCATGTTGTCAGCTTTGGTCTGTCTTTTCTTTCTCTTCACAAGCCTTTTTAGTGTCCAAGAACATACTCAAGCTATACTGTTTTAGCACCCCTCATCTCGTACACATAATTCGATAATATTCAAGTGATTAGCATGTATTTACACTTTCAGTTCAACTATTGGACACATACAGGTTAGGGAATTTTTGACATTCAAAAGGGAATTGGAGACAGGATGTCAAGAGATAGAAATAAATTGAGTAGGTCAGCCTAAGTCTTGATGTTGTAACTCTGCTTTCTAGTTGTTGCAAAGTCCAAACAGTTGGTCCTGGTTCGTTGCTAACTTTTGTTTAAATAGCATACTCTGACAATGTTATAGTATATTTGTTCACTTATTCCCTATCACGAAGAAAATCAGTGGGCATCACACTGAAATATCCTGAAGTGCTTTGTCATGAAATATTCCTGTGGTGTGCAATCAGATGCTTCTATAAATAGGTAGAACTACGAAATCAAGAAATGACACCATACCAATTAAAATTCAGCACATGCTAAATTTGTTCCCCCTCTGAAGTTTACTTGGTTCAGTGTTTCTACAGCAGACATAGTACTAGATGATTAATACATCAACTGCACAGTATGAAAGTTGTTTTAGCTATGAAATATATGAAAATTATACAAATGTTCCTGACTTAACCTCTTCATTTAACATTACTCCATATGGCAGATGAGCCACAAAATCTGGTGCAAAGATTCTGAATTACTGATATATTTCATCCCGCAAATGCAATTTGTAGCAGTTGTGCTTGAAAGTCAGGGAAATATGTGGAAAGTGAGTTAAATTTATACTGTACATACTACATAACACCAGTTTGCAGCTCTTATTTTGGAGCAGGTTCATAAACATCTAGTCAATCAGTGATCAATAAAATCAGAGGAGGAACCCCAAACTAACCTTTAAAAAGGAAAGCTTGTGGATAAAGTACATTATTAAAAAATGGCAGTTAATGCATTCTTTCTGAAGAAATACAAATATAGGAAAAACTGGCAGAAAGGACTCAAGTAATACAGCTTGTGATAATTTTTAGGAAACATTGAAATGTGGGATGAAATTACGGACTCCTTCACGCAATTCAACGTGAATCAAGCAGAAGCCATTTATTGCTTGCAAAGTTCACCTTATATAACAAAACTCCTCCCCTTTACATGATCATGTAAACTGTAATTGATTGCATGCACCATCCACATGCCCTTTTACAGATTCTGATTGCCCCTTCATATTTATGTCTGGTACAACCCAGATCTGAGTCTCAAGACACAACATCCTGTTTACTTGCTGCTTCAGCCGTTCCTCTTCCTTCTTGCTGGGGCCCAAGGTGACCTTCAATGCCCTCATAGAGGCCTGGATCATAGATCTGGCTCATCCGGAATCCACTGTTAGTAAGATGCAGGCCCACACTGAAAGATCTCTCCTATACTAGAAAAAAATCTTAACAACCAAATGAGTCTAAAGCTCTCTCCTTTCTTTAATACTGTTCTCAAAATTATGTTGAGATAGACCAAGTTGGATGGGGCTTTGAGCAGCCTAGTCTAGAAGAAGGTGTCCCTGCCAATGGCCAGGGGGTTGGAACTAGGTGAAGCTACCTTCCAACCCAAACTATTCTGTGATCCTTTGATTCTGTGTTCGTGATAACTTTACCTTCACAGAACAAAATAAGAATCTTTTAAAGTATTCAAAATACAAACCACATAGAAACAGCTATCATAAAGCTAATTTACAGCTCTTTTTGACACCACACACCAAGATTAACCTTAACAGCTTTTAGAGAAGGTATTCATGGCACCCAAGTTAGGTTCTTGCTCTGACTTGCCCTCTTCAGCAAACTTTTTTCTGATTATTCATGTGCTAGAGCTCCCAGCTGGATGTCTTAAGTATGCAGCACTTATCATTGCAGCACCCAAAGATAGGCTTGAGTGAGAAAGTGAGTCAGCACTCGCAGCTTCATTACCACTCCAGAACAGTTTGCCACCTTCAAATCTGGTTTCACACAAAGAAAAATAGTTATATGCATTAACCTCACATATGAATTGTGATTGCCAATATGTGCTTTTAGAGTGAAGTATAAGATTCAACACGGTAAGAAGCTTCATGCTGAAGCCATTCTTTTTTATATATTGTAGCATAGTCAGCTTTGTGTGAAAAGGCAAGCTGATTGTGTGGCAGGCAGTCCTGAAAAAGTAGGCATCTGTGCCTGTTAATCTGCATATAAGAGTCAAAAAGCAGCATAATAGAGTTGTGAAAGCAGGGAACCAAGTTATGAGAAAACTTCTTTGTTATGTGCAACCTCCTGCTACCTGCTATCGTCCTAGCTGACCTCCAATAGCTACATTAATGTAGCTTTCACAGTCTCCCTCAGGAGTTTAGCCATTTGCTCCATGCATTTCAAAACCTTTTCTTAGTGTCTAGCCTAAACACTTCCTTCCTTAGCCTCAGGTCACTGATCCTTGTCCTACATCTTCTGAGACTGTGAATAATTCACTGTTTTTACTTTCTACTGCTGTATTGAAAGCATGAGTCTGAACATAAAAAAAAAGACGAGATAAAGGTCTCCCTAGTCTAAAAAAACCTCCAGCTTTCCCACAGACTAACAACAGGATTATCAAGTCTTTTAACCTTCTAGTTTTATCAGAAAGTTATAAAGAAGCCTGAGCTATTGTATATTTCTATTAAAGCAGCACTACCCTGGATTAAACAAAAATAATCAATAGACTGTGCCTGTCAAGCATTGACAAGAAGCCTTTTCCTCTTTCTCTTTCTGCTTAGTGGAGGGAGCCAACCAGCCCAATGTGTGTATACTAAAAGAGGTTTTAATGAAAAATTCTTGCAATATAAGCTTGATGCTGCTAAGTCTAAAAAAAAGAGGATAAAGCACTCTGTTATAAAGTTATGTAAGGCAATTAAAATGCATTTCCACATTGTATTAATAGATGACAAACTGTTTCTAAAAATAACAAGGGTGAACTGAACTACAGTGCTTAAAGAATTAGCCGTTTACATTAAGATACTGAGGGCTATGGAAATCTGAGTCAGATCACAGAAGTAATGAACTGCTAGGCATACTTCATTATGTAAAACATAGGACTCTAGCACCTGACTTAGTGTCACCACACCACCACCACCACCAAAAAAACCCTAACACAAAAAAATCACACACAATGGATCGCAATTAATGAATATTGGTCCTTTCCAACCCTAACTAGTCTATGATTCTATGAATATGGGTTATTTACTTTTATTTGAAAAGTTTATTCTATAGCAAAAGCTTACCAATTATTTGAAGCAGCACATAAAATAACCATCTCCAAATTGCAGATAAAACTTAAAGCAACTGAGAAGCACAGAAGAAGAGATTCTATGCGTATTTTAGGTACATCTCCTCACTTATCAGATCTCTTCATAGAAAACTGTGCTCTTGGTATTCATGAGATGTTTCCTTAGTACATCCCATGTAGCAACAATGTATCAGTGTACAGTTGTTTTAATTAACAGGAAAAAAAAAAGAGGTTTTGATTTGTAATCTTCAGTGTATTCTGGGGTCATGGTACAAATTTATTCTTGAGGCACAAATATAGTTCTGCTGCTGTGGTTTATCATTGTAGGCAGCCAATACAGCTGAATAAGTCATGACACATCAGAACTTGAATTTTCATGAAGTGCAGAGGCACACTTTATGCCCAATGTTTAAGCTGACATGACAGAGACATAATTTTCCTTCACGAGGATCCTTTGTACAGGATCCGACTCAGAGATTTCAGCTACAGTTTTCTCACTCATCTGTGGCACAAGTTTACTTCAGGCTATTGTTAATCTTGTCAAAGCATTGAAAGGCTCATGTGTGGAGGTGTACTCCAGGAGAAAAAAACCACAGAATTAATTTGGTTCTTCTGATTAGATAGTTGTTTAAAACTACAGTATAATATATCCTGGATTAACACTTTGACAGCCTGTACTGTAGGGACTGCCTTTCCCTGAGATATGCAGATTATACTGAGCATATGGGAATGTATACTGAATCCAGCTTTCCCCATACACCTCTTCCCCAGACTGATAATCGGTATAAGACACAGCTGTATGCAGTTCACTGTAGTCTCCAGCGAGAAAGGATGGGATCAGCATTACTTGAAAATCAGCTTTCTTCTGATGTTTGCAAAAGGAGAAACCTTAAGATGCCAAGTGATGTGAAAGCCTGATCACAAATGGAGTGTTCTCAGAAGTTTCTTTCCACTCCTGTTACACCCAGCCTGTAATAGCTGACCAGTGACATCATCAGTAGTTGAAATTGATGAAGTAGCTAGCATTCCCTAAACCAGTGTAAACATTGATGGATGCTCCAAAGGATGTTTTGCATTTGCTAGCTTGAGATCTGTTTTATTACACAGACAAGGGTGACCTTTAAAATAATGTATTTGCTATTAAAAAAAAAAAAAAAAAGAAAAAAAAGAAGGAAGGAAAGTCTTTATAACCTGAATTTATTGTCTATAAAATTACTTCCCAGCAAGAACCCTGATTACAATCAAAATAACCCACCAAAATAAAAGTTTCCTTGTGATCAATTTGACGTGGTAGTAAAATCCTAATTATGGGCAAAAACACATAGCCAGGTTTGTGGTGTTGTCTATAAAGGCTGTATAGAAACTAACACTCAGTGATGTGTATCACATGTGGGTAAGCTAAAGATTATTTTTAAAATCAGGACTTTTACTGACAAAATATAAAATTAGTGAAAAATATAAAATTAGAAATCTTAGAAGAAGTTATCTGTGGACAGTGAGCACATGTGCAGTAGCTGGATTCTTCCTCACTAAACAGAAGATAAAATAGACAATTATGCATAGAGTGGTAGGGTACAATGATTTTAGCAACTGCACATTCCAATATGTTGACAAGTTCAATTTGAGGATTATATTTGTTTTGTATTGGGTGGGGTTTGGTTGATTTTAAAAGGAAAATATTTCCAGGTCAGAACATCTAAAAGCCTGAATTTACACAGCTTTGATCTCTTGGTAACTTCTAGGCTAAACTAAAAGCTAAAAGAAGTAAAGAGTCAGTACTCAGTTTAAAGTAGGGTTTTATGAATAAATAGAATAATAGGAATTTTATCAATAAATTCACATTAACTTTTATATTAAAGTAGAGGTTTTTTCAGACTTTGTGTTTTCAGCTATGTTTGCCTGCTATCTTGTCCTCCTTTCAGATGTCTTATTTTTTGGAGCGTACACATGACTTCTGTAAGAAAGCTTTGATCTGACATACAACTAGTAGGTTTTTAGTCCACATATCATGCAAGATGTTGTGGTTTAAGCTGTAAATCAGCCATGCAGTTTGTTCACTCACTTCCCTGTCCTAAAAGAACTGTTGTGGTTTAAGCCGTAAAAACCACAGTTTGTTCACTCACTTCCCCCTCCTTCTTACCCCCCCACTCCAAAAGGGGGGGGGGGGGGAATGGGGAGAAGAATCGAAAGAATGTAGCTCCCACTGGTTGAGATAAGAACAGCCCAATAAATAAGGTATAACACAAATCACTATTGCTACCACCAATAACAGTAATGGCCAGGGAAAATACAAGGAAAGAGGATACAAATGCTTACCACCCAGCAAAGGAGGTGTGATCTCCTCTCTTCCGGGTTCCTGCCTCCAGTTTTTACCTTCTGGGCATGACATGCTGTGGTATGGAATACCTCTTTGGTCAGTTTGGATCAGATGCCTTGTCTCTGCTTCCTCCCAGCTTACCTTCCTCCCTGGCAGAGCATGAGACTCAGAAAGTCCTTGGAGAGACCAAAACGTTCTAAGCAGTAACCAAAATATTGGTGCTATGAACACTGTTCCCAAGCCGAAAGTCAAAAACAGTGCTGCACCAGCTACCAAGAAGGAGAAAAACGACTGCTACTGCCAAACCCAGGACACAAGAGCATGGCTGTAGACCCTAGAGGCTTCTTACAGTAGGAAGCAGGACTCATTGTGCAAATCCCAGAATAAAGTGCTAAGCCACCTTTTAACTTGACTTTATTTATTTTTCTGAAAGATATTTCCTCGTCAGTATTTTTAATTTTATTCAAACATTTTCTCTCTTTAGTCTGTCCAAACCTATATTAGCTCATTAACAACGGGGGAAGCTTCTGGTAACATTAATTTCATAACAATACAACACAAAACCTGAAAAACAGCTCCAAATGGTGTTGTAAATTGAACTGGTTTACATTGTCGTTTTCATATTCTACTTGTGTTTAGAAAATGGTCTCTCAGAACCTACCTGATGCCTGCCACTGAATGGTAGAGATTGAATTTCCTGCAGCAGTTCCATCCGTTTTACAAACTTGGTGTCCCTATCTCTCTGTAGCATAATTTTTTCCCTAGTATGCTGCTATAACTTATAGAAAGGAAAACACTAATTCACTCTGCACAGAGAGATAAATATGCTTTGGCTTACATCAGTCCACCTCTCCAACATGTCAAGTAATACCATCCAGAGGGAACTTGTATGCTTGTAAGGTGGGCTGCTGCCAACCTGATGAAGTTTAACCATGCCAAGTGCAAGGTTTTACACCTGGGTGGATGAAGTCCCAGGCACAGCTACAGGTTGGGCAAAGAAGAGATTCAGAGCAGCCCTAAGGAGAAGGACTTGAAGGTGTTGGTCAGTGAGAAAATGAACATTAGCTGACAGTGTGCTCTCACAGTCCACAAAGCCAGCCGTATCCTGGGCTGCATCAAAAGGAGTGGGACCAGCAGGTCGAAGGAGGTGGTCCTGCCCCTCTACTCTGCTCTCATGAGACCTCACTTGGAGTACTGTGTGCAGTTCTGTGTTCTCAACATAAAAAGGACATGCAACTGTTGGAACAAGTCCAGAAGAGGACCACAAGGATGACCAGGGGACTGGAGCACCTCCCGTATGAAGTTAGGATGAGAAAGTTGGGGATGTTCAGCCTGGAGAACAGAAGGCTGCGTGGAGACCTCATAGTAGCCTTCCAGCATCTGAAGGGGGCCTATAGGGATGTTGGGGAGGGACTCTTCATTAGGGACTGTAGTGAGAGGACAAGGGGTGACGGGTTCAAACTTAAACAGGGGAAGTTTAGATTAGGTATGAGGAAGAAATTCTTTCCTGTAAGGGTGGTGAGGCACTGGAGGGGGTTGCCCAGGGAAGTTTTGAATGCTCCATCCCTGGAGGTGTTCAAGGCGGGGTTGGTCAGAGCCTTGGGTGATATGGTTTAGTGAAGGGTGTCCCTGCCCATGGCAGGGGGGTGGAACTAGATCATCTTAACATCCTTTCCAACCCTGACTATTCTACGATTCTGTGATTCTACTTGGCTTACTAGTTTTGTCTTTTGTATTTCCTCATTTTGTTATAAAATGACTTTAGTACACATTAATACATGAGAATTGGTCATCCATATGTTCTTTTCTGTGGGTACTAGAGCCCCAAAATTAAGATCTTCTCACATTGCTCATGCAGCAGAGCTAAATTCTAATTTGGGCATTTCCACACACTTAGATCAACAATCACACTGAAACTGTGAGGCTTTGAGAGCACAATTGAGCCATGAATCTGCAGCCTATCCATGCCTCACAAGCAACCTCACCAAAGATGGTGTTGTTTCAGAAGTGGTGTGATGAGTCAGGAAGGACGCTGTTGTCAATTCAGTGAGGTGGGAGAACACTCAGGTCAACAGTGTGGTTCTGAGACTGACCACTTCTTCCTCTTTTATCCAGTCCGCAAGCAGTCACAAGAGGAAGCACTTGACCACTTCAATGGTATTTGCTGTACAGATACATGTTTCTGCCCCCAGGGAGGAGGCTGGCTGGAAGCAGCTCATAAAACAGGTCCACAGCCAGAAGTTGAAGAAGGTTTTCCTAAATAGCTAGGTATTTATGATATCCAGGATATCCAATAAAGACAACAAACTGGGTGCTGATTTTCTACAAAGGAAGAGAAGTTGCAGACACAATACTATGTATAGTTGTGCAATGGTCTCTTAAAGCCCAAAGCTTCTATTCCCCTCTGCCTCCCTGTAAATCTTTCTTCCTTACTTCTATTTGTTCTGTATCATGTAAGCTACAGTGCAAATCTGCACTTCTGAACAAACTACTAATAAATGGTGATTTTTCAGTGACTGAACTGAGGAACAAATGAATTTCCTAAATGTTTGTGGTACGTGTCCATATGTGGGTTAGAAAAATTGAGAATTAGTCAGATCAAACTTTGCTTTCCTTTAACAAGTAGTAGCTTAATATTAACAAAGAGACATTTTTCAGGTTTTATAAGGATTACATTCTGATAGTCAATTACTGTATTGTGCATCACTTGTGGATAATATGAATAGGTTTTATTACAGGGCTAAACTTCATTGGGGACTTTCCTAATTTATTAAGACATGAATGAAATTAATCATGTCATGTACAGAGACCCCTAGCTGCATTATTAAATTAATTTCCATTAAAACTAAAGGAATAAAGAAAATCTTAACTTCAAGCAAATAATTTAAAATGTATACCAAGTTATTGAGTACTGACAAAAATTTAGTGACAGAGATTTATCTTCACTGTTCATTTCAAAGAGTTTGTTTTCATTCTTCATGTTGCTTCCATTTGCTGAACACAATTGCCAAATGTTTGATAATTAATAAGTCTTAAATGAGAGGAATTTATCCCCAAATCTGATCAGATGCTAAATTCCTGTGTTTTGTGCTTTTCATACCACAAGTGCAACTCTATAGATATTCAGCGCTCCCAGTGACCATACCCATACAAGAGGAACTTGTATAGCTGTCAGTCATTTCAGATCAGCTCAGGGCCCTTTCAAGTGCAACATGACCTTCCACCTAACTCATTCAACTGTACAGTGCACTTATACACAACTCAGATGTGTAGCTCCTGATGGAAAAAATAGCTTGAAAAATAAGAACCCGAGCTGGAAATGACATCAAAACACACCCTATCTGGGATATTTTCAGCCAAATAAATATGTTTCATTCCCTACTGTGTTGCTGTGTGTATTTTCTACAGTTTTCACATATTGCCAGCCAATATACTGATTTTTTTTTGTGTATGTGATATGGAAACCATATTCCAGATATCTGATATTTCTCAGATTGCTCTACACAGAATCTGCTTCTTTTCACACTACTGTGGAAATGTCATCTTCCTTGTTTAGTTCCCATGTTTCCTGATTTCCATCTCTTTCTGCTCCTAAAATGTAGGTTAGGCTTTTACCTAGACTGCCAGGACTACTGTTGATTGATTTTGTACTCCTATTGATTGATTTCATGCAGCGGTAAAGACAGCAATGATGTGATCCAGTGGATAAAGGAACAAGAAACAACTTCAGGCTGGTCTTAGGGTTGCAAGGAGACAAAAAGGAAAATATGTTGAATTCCAAAGCAGACATATCTATCATTCCTGAGGCCAGTTTTCCAAAGAACAGGGAACTTAATACTTTCCAAAATAACTGACAACCAGTGTGGCTGCCCACTGTGATAACTGCTCCTCCACAAATTTCAAACATAAACTGGTCTTTAGTTTTTCTTGGTATTATGCTTATAGAATATTTTTATTATTAATTGAAGTACTGTGTAGCAGCCCTGAGCAAGAACCCGGATTAGCTTTTTATAAGGCAAATTAATACGAATAAAAATAATAGATGGGAGATGGGTGAAATATTAATGTGTACCTAGGGAAAGATTGGCCTGACTTCATTTTGATCATGCAGTTTGAATTTATAAAATGAATGGGCACCATTCTGTGAAGTCAGCTAAAACCAGTTAATCTTCATTTCACTTTGAAGGTGCATTTAGGAAAAGAAAGGAATGTTCTCACTTGAAGGAAACTCCTCTGCACTTGAGATTCAAGAGGAGAAAAAAGCTTAATCACCAAGAAAATATGGCTTTAAAGAATTCAGTTATGCATGCATTATTCACTGAAACAGTCAGTGATTTCATAAGGAACTAGACAATTAAGGGAATTCAACAAAAACTCAATAGGGGCTCTTAACAGAAGCAAAGATTGGATTTCTAAAAAGCTTCTGAGTCACAACTTCCCCAGCTGGTTTCTTCATGGGAAAGAAAGGGAGGGAAAGAGGGAGAGGGAGAAGCTGTCAAGGGAAAAATTTAAGAAAGGGTGGAAGACAGGGAAGAACGAAGGATTAATAAAAAAAATGTAGCAAAATTTCCTTACTGCAAGTTCTATACTATGGAAACAAAATTATTTTTCTTAATATGAGACTAATTGTGATATTCTTCAACTGCGGTTGTATAGGAGAACAAAGTAGAAATTAAATATTTCATAAATCTAAATGATTGATTATCTGCTTGGAAGCAATTCATATGTTAAAACACAAACTATAAGCACTCATCCTTTCACATTTTGTGATTTTGTCCTCCTTCTGAAGAAAGAGACATCAGAATGAAATTAATTTGAGGGATATCATCCTTTTATTTCCTCTTGCTCTGACCATGAAAACAATAACAGTATGTGATTGAAGATATCTTGAAGATTGCTAAATTATGACTGCAAAACAGGGTTGAGGGTTTGTCACAATCTCTTCTGGACTTTTCGTGTTATTGGTTATGTGTGTTCTTTGAATTTTAAGGACTGCACTGTAATAGTCCTCTCCTCCCTGGAGGTAACTACAGTAATTGGAATTGCTGTGCATGACTTGATGTTGTTAACATCAGCTAGCAGGAAAGGAGCCCTGCCTTAGAGATTAGATCACCAGATGTACCAATAAGATAGAAGAATTTAAATGGCTGGGATGGGGAAGGGAAACAGATGATCAAAATCTGCAACAGGGAAAAAAAGACAGAAGAAAAAAAGGATAAAAGATGCAGTTCGGCAGGTACTGCAGAAAATCCCTTTCCTTTCAGACCTTCTGCAGCCTATCATAGCCTATGTAATACCCAATAGGTGGGATTATTTTTCACTTGTAAAAGCCTATTATCAATGATCTCCTGTTATCATGACTGAGGTATTGTATTTTGAAGGACAGACCTACATCTTCCATGAGGACTCCTGGACAATGTTGAGTTTTTTAGGATATTCTGCCCATTGTTTACCTGTGCATGACTCCACTGTTCTTTTGTGAGAATGAGTATTCTTAACTCAGAAACCCACTAGAAAAACTTACTTTAGGTGACTAACACTAAGGTAGAAACAACTTTAGGTCTGGCTATGGAATAGATATCAAGATTAATAGGTTACTAGCATGCTTCAACTTTTGGGTATTGACTGTCTGTCAGATCTGCTGTTGAAGGGTATTACTCTCTTATCAACATCATTTTGCCTAACGATATCTCTGTCAGGGGAAACTTTGAAATAGCTGTCACAGCAGCTAAAAAGGCACCTCTAAATCCTCAGCTAGTGTAAATCATGAGATGCACTATGACTCTACAGTGTCACACATTATAAATGAAAAATAATTATAATCACCATGTTATGATTCCATCTCACAGCTATGGGAGCCCTTTCTTTCACAGGGAGACACCACCACTATCAAATTCCAGGGCCTCATAAACCAAGTATAAATGATGGAAAGTCAGCAAGCTGTACTCAGTGTTGGGGGATATAGGAGGAAGGGAGAAGTATTACCATGCAATCAAGGGAAATGTGCCTCCCTGTCCCTTTCTTTAACCACAGTTTAATCTACCCTATTGTGGGATCAGCTGCATGGTGGGTATGCGCGCTATGGCAGCTCACATGCAGATGCCTGTAATGTGTTATGATGACAGGTACATAGACACAAAGAAGAGCACCGGGCACAGCAGCTCTTTCAAACTGAGGAATGAGTTTGTGACTTTCTCTCTGAGTAGATGCATTCCATAGCTTTTACAAAGTGTTCATTGTTAGTAATCACAACTGCTTGCTGCCATTCATCTACGTTCAGAAAAATCATGCCACATCATGTTTTCTCCATCACTTCAAGGCAACGGGCTGCTTAGCTATCTACCGGTTTTGGTGCTTTTTGTCAGTGTTTCTTTACAAATTCATGGAGGTGAGATAAATTGGTTAAGGACCATGTTCTGGATGTACTGGAACATTTAAATGTTGTATCTCCCTATCAAAAAGCATACCTAGCTCTGTCCTGAGAAACTTATATATATTCTTTTATATTACATTTGTCACTAAAATCTGGGTAAGACCTGCATATGAAAATGAAGTCTAGAAGTTAAAAGTTAAGAACACCTGCACTTTGTATTAAGCTTTTAATGAAAATATGAAAAGCATTGAAGAGCTTTTGTTCAGTGTTCCTTCACAATGACTTTAATGTAGATTTGATATAACAACTCTCATTACTGTTATTCAGTGGCAAGTAAGGGCACCTTGCTAATCAAAAAACTAGTAAAGAAAAATACCTGCATTACTGTCTCACAAGGACATATAAGCAAATTCAGGAGAAGCAACTGTCTCTCACAAACAGGATTTGGTCTCCTTTTGAAGTGCTTTTTTACATCTCCTTCCAGACAAGATAAACAGTTCACTTTCAGTAATTTTTAAGACTGTAGAAATGATAACAAAAAAAATAAAACCAAGAAAAATCTGAGGATGCCATAAGAATCTGGAACAGTCATCAAAATGGGCATCAGCACTCAGATACAGAGAGCCAGCTTTAAGTGCCAAGCAGTAAAGACAGCTCAGCACACTATTAATTCAGTTCATTTTCTCTTATTGTATTGGGAGGGTAGGATCTGTCTGAACTATTGGATTATTACTTCTGTAATGTTACTCATCCATAACTTCTAGGCAACTAGCTACATGAAAGAACAAAAGATGAATTTATAATGCTAATGGGGGGAGGGAAGGACATGCTCTAAAGCTATGAAGATAAAAAGTCAAACATGTAATGCATATAAGCTTAAGTAACAAGTATTGGTACATAGTATTGCTCAGAAAGTGTATCGATACACTCAAAAGCACAACAAGTTCACTTATACCAAGTAACTGAACTCAGAAATGTATAGTTGCAATATGAAGAGAGCAGATGCCACTCCAATCCTCAAGAAGTGCAGGAAGAACAACCTGTGGAACTACAAGTTGGTCAGCCTCACCTCAGTCTGATGGAGCAACTAACCCTGGAAACCATTTCCTCATACATGAAGGACAAGAAGGTGAGCAGGACTAGTCAGCATGGCTTAACTAAATGAAAGTCATGCTTAATCAACCTGATAGACTTGTACAATGTGATGAGTAGGATGGTGGTAGATAGGATGGTGGGTGAGAGAAGAGCAGCAGATTTTGTGAACATTGGTGTTAGTAATGCTTTTGTTATTGTTTCCCATAGCATCCTCCTGGGCAAGCTGACAAAGAGTGATGTATATAAGAGGTCAACAAGGTTAAGTGAAAACTGGCTAAACAGCCAGGCCCAGACTATTATGATCATACCAGTGATATACTCTGGAGTCCAATACTGGAGCAAGTACTGTTTAGTGTCTTCAGTAATGATCTGGACTACCGGGCAAGTTTGCAGATGATACAAAACTGAGAGGAGTAGCTAAGGGATGTGAAGTCCAAGCTATTTTTATTATTATTATCATTATTATTATTTCTGAAGTAGAAATAAGGCTGAAGCCAAACTGAATTACACTACAAAGGTCAACATTTTACATAGGAACACACACACAAATACATACATCATTAATATCAGAGTTAAAATATGTATGGTTTGACCAAGGGCAGTAAAGAGAAGAACAAGGAATGTGGAACACCACAAAAAGTCTTAAAGCTCACTGATGAAGAATTTAAGATAGAGATGGCACGGAAAACATTACAGAGAAGCCAAAGACCAGTTCCTGAATTTGTGTCTCTTTTACCAGTTCTATATACAGAATGTTAAGAGAATAGAGTTCTGACTGAGCATCAACTTCAGCTTTTCTGATATAACATGTAGGTTTTCTGAGATTGGATTTTTATGTTTTATGTGAAGCAAATGAGAGTAAATGAAAGGGCCAACATATTAGTGCTGTGCAGTGCTTACACAGAACCAAGGCCTTTTCTCATTCTCACCCCACCAGTGAGCAGTCTAGGGGTGAACAAGAAGCTGGGAGGGAACACAGCTGGGACAGATGACCCCAACTGACCAAAGGGGTATCCCACACCATATGGCATCATGCTCAGCATCTAAAACTGTCAGAAGAAGGAAGGGGGGGATGTTTGGAGTGATGATATCTGTCTTCCTAAGCAACCATTAAGTGTGATGAAGCCACATTTTCCTGGAGGAGGCTGAGCAGCTGGTGGGGAGTGATGAATGAATTCCTTGTTTTATTTTGCCTGTGTGTGTGCAGTTTTTGCTTTACCTATTAAACTGTCTTCATCTCAGCCCATGAGTTTTCTCACTTTTATCCTTCTGATTCTCCTCCTCATCCCACAGGGGGGCAATGAGTGAGTGGCTGTGTGGGGCTCAGTTGATAGCTGGGGTTAAATCATGACAGTCTTCAATATCTAAGTTTTTAATAGTCAGAAATTTTTTTATGAGTCATAAAATCTACACTTTAAAACCCAGTTTTAGCAAGATACTTCCCCATACTCCTACTTTAAATATGTGAGAAGCCCTGCTCATTAACTTTTTAGGAAAATGCTTAAATTATTTTTCATTTAAAGCAATAGCAAGATAAGTGATAACCAAATTATCAGATTCACAAATGCATATTTTCAACATAATTCCTGAACAGTGAAAAAGTGGAATAAAATGTATTCTTCTATGTCATAACGGCTTGTTGGAATTTGGAAAAACTAATTCTGCCTCCACCCTTTCAGAAAACCAGCACAAAATTAGCAGGAAATCATGTATTTAAATTGTAAAGTCCAGATACAATTTCTGAAAATTATCAGGGTGCAAAAAAGGTCTAATTTCTGAAATTCATATGCACTTCAAAAAAAGATTAAAATATTTTAATACCAAGACTTCCAATATAAAAACTGCCATTGCACTTTTAGACAGCAAAGCTTGATACAACAGTTTTGAATCTGTTACAGAATAAAATACATATTTGTGATTAATCATCTACCAGAAATTGTCACAGAAAAAGTCTTATTGTGGTAAATTGTTTGATATAAAATTTGTTTAACATTTCTAATGGCAGTATTGTGAGTACTCTTGAATCAGGTACAGGCCAAGATGTTATATTTTTATAAATTATTAATGGAGATTGTATGTCTCACATAGCATAGTTTTTGGAAGAGAAACTAGAAGTGGGAAAAATGATGGGAAATAACATTAGATGGGTACAATTATTTTTTTTGTTTTCTTCTAGTCCTCCTATAATTGTAGACAGCCTCTCAGTGGTTGCAAATTGTACGATAATATCTGTATCCCTGTAATACTCATCATTAACATTTCCCAGTAAGCTTAAAAAGTATATCTAAAAAAGGTAAAACACCAAGTGTGATAGTCATGCTGTACCACAGAAAGACAGCAGAAGTTCTCAAGCCCACCATTCAATAACAGAGAGTTTGTTAAACAAGAACAAAAAACTCATCTTCACATGAGACCAGCACATGGTGAAGCAAAACTGTGTGATCCAATCTCCTTTTATACCTTCAACATGAACAACCAGAACAGCTGACATCACCATTAATATCACATATTCAGCGATAATGAACTAAAGTGTAGCTATAAAATTTACTCCTGAAGCAACTGAACCTTAAAGCACCTTGCGTCTGCTGGCAAGTTTGGAAGACTTTTCAGTTCCACCTGGTTACAAATCCTCTAATTTCCATTTCTAGATTTATTTGAGTCTCTCATAAACTTTTATTTGATCAGGTATCAGTCCTGTCTTTTAGGTTTAATTAGTTATTTTCACTTCTTCACATCTACCCCTGAAAACATCAGTCTGCATCAAATTCATTCTCTTATTTTTTTTTCTTTTTTTCTTAGTTTAGGCTTAACAGGCCATGTTCTAAATCTTTCTTACTCACGCAAATATTGCATTTATCCCTAATCACCCTAACAACTATTTTCTACACCTGCTCCTTTATTATGTTCATCTTTCTTGAAAATTCGTGACCAGAACTGTATGCACTGTTCTGAAAAAGATCTTAGTCAGTACCTTGTAAAATGAAATTAGTTTTAACCTGGCTCTGATTAGAAAACATTGTTTAATCTTTTTTCAGAATTTCATTATTCATTTTTAGTACTTAAGCAAATAAACCATGCAATCACTTTGTAGATCCTCAGTTTAAAAAAGAATTTCTTTTTTTCCTTCAATTTATATTTTATGTAATCTCATTGGATTTCTATGGCTTCAGTTGCCAGTAGTAAAGAGAATACATTGCAATCTCTCTTCATGTTGATAATATTTCCCTGTGTTGATTTTTACAAATTCCATGAATGTATATCTAATCCTTTTCTATACTGTGATCATCCCAAAATATATTCATGTGTTTCTTAAGGATTTCTCTAAATTCTTATAATTGACCTTTCCATATGACTTGTTGCCTTCCTATAGCCAAGTTCTTAACCATTTTATAAGTCCTGCATTAATCTTAATCACTTCCACCTCATCATAATTTTTAATAGGACAGAAATTCTACAACTTCAGTCTGAATAATCATTTTGTATTATCATTTTAGAAATAAAAAGAAAAAAAAAGACAATATTCTTCAGTTGAACCTATGGAGAGTTTGCGCATATTCAGTGCTTTCTATAATCTTAATTATCCTTTCTGGAAAACCTCAAGGTTTTTTTTATATTGTTGAAAATAACAACTATATAGTTTAAACTTAGTTTGGTTACCTTAAGGAGCAGAAATATTGAATTTGCTATATGCCCAGTCAAAAATTAATAGTGTTAATTGATCCAGGTTCTACACAGTCATTAAAAATCAAGCTTCTTCTGTCTCAGCATGAATAAAAATTCCATGAAGGCTGCTGTGAGGATTCTTTCCAATTTTGTTATAAAAGTATCTTTTCTTTCTGTTCAGCTATTTTTTATTATTTTTTTTAGCAACAACTCAGTTACTATGGACCTTCCTCAGTTGCTGTGATTTTCTGATCATCCACCTTAACATGTTTATTTGTCACTAAGTGATCCTGATTTTTTTTCTCTTCCAAGTGATCTGCTGTTCTTGGGATTTTGACCCAAGTATAGAAGAAATTTAATTATTTATTTTATTACTTTTCAGTTGCCCACTTTGTCTACATCCTGGTTGGCTTTTCGCATGAATCTTATTCTTTTGCACATCTTTATTTTTGGATACACAATGTCTGCATTCTGCATGCTTTCTACATGTACCCACAAATCATTAATTTAACCATCAGCTTCAATTCTTCCTCTTTATCCCATCTCCCAAATCCTCTATGAAATGCATTATTGTCATTAATTAATAGTTTCTTTGGCCCTGAATCTTCACATCTAGTTACTCAACTTTTTTTTCTTTTATATAAGTAACTTGTCCCTGATCAATGTATTCCATAAGGGTATCTATTCAGTGTTTATTCTGCACCATCACCTTCATTCCCTGCATTAAATTTGTCATCCCTCTTATTTATCAATTCTGTAAAAGTGAGATTGATACTGAACTATGTCTATATTTTGCCGTATAAACTGATTGCCAGGGCTCAAGTGATTTACTATTAAAATCCCGTGGCTAAAGAAGCCTTTCCTTTTAATAACCCTCAGGTGTGGTCAGAGACTGAAATTAGTCCCATAATTCAGTTGAAAGGACTTTCTAACCCTTCCAAATCACACCTTACAAAAGTCTGCTGTTGCACTGCTTGCACAGGACTATTACAGCTTTGCTTTAGCCAAGAACTTGACATCAGTGCATGTGGGGGATGAATGTAGTGAGCTGGGGCAAAGATGACAATGCAGGGAACAACTGGGTGTAATTAGCAATGATACAAGAGGACTACCTGAAACTGATGGAAAGATTTACGAAGATATCATTGTGTGTTGGTCTGACAGGCAGCCCATTCCAACATTGGGCTAGTAAGATGCTCAGCAATAGAGATGAAAGGAGCATCACTGTGCTGATGCCCAACCTGACATAAAAACACCACATGTTGGACCCAAGATACTGCTCAGAAGCCTGATATTAGTAGAGGTCAGAGGAGATACTACTTTTCCCTGGCTCAACTGCACCCTTACTGGCTGATGAAAAGAGCAGTCTCAGCAGACTGTGTATGTACTTGAGCACGTGGGTGAGTGAGAAGCTTTTCCAAACATAGCCCATTCCTTGCTTCCTCTGCTTAGTAAATTCAGTTTGGCAGTATCCATTCTGGGACATTCCTTTTCTGTGTGGCAACTGCCAATGAAACAACAGTGATTCTTAACCACTTCAGTCAGTAGATTTTAAAAAACTGGTTGATGGCTTTTTGATTTATTAAAGTTGGTACTGATGGGTTTACAAAAGGAATAACTTATACAGGATCCTACATAATTTCCCTTACATTGATTTGCATAGTTGCCACACCAGCAAATGAAAAAGAAAATTTAGGGAGAACATAAGGCATTCTTTCCCTGCAAGTGGCACATACTTATTCAGGCAAGTTCACCATGGCTGGTACTTGTTTTCATAGTTTATAAAATTATTTGCTCCTTTAGAGATATTTCTCCCTTACTGCTCAGTTTCATGGTCATACAAATAGATGAGTCTTCAAAATACTGCTATAGAATTGTGTATATTTATGTGATAAACTTCAGAGAGCATTCAGCAAAGTGACAATCTCATTAAGAGTTGATTTAAAGTAAGATATTATTCATACTTTTTTCCTAAGACTTTATTTTCCCTTAATCATACTATTCCTTTGAAAAGAACCTAAAAGCAAAATTGTCTTTCAAAAATGAGGAGCTACCATTTGGCATATTTTGAGTCATAACTCAACAAAATTGAAAACAAAAAAACCCACCTCTATCATGCAGCTACTTAGTGAAGATCAGATAGCAATAGTTGGTTTCATAGATGATTTCTGGAAAAAAACTTCTTAGAAAAACAAAGTTCTGTGGATGTCAGAAACAGCATGCCTCAAATTACGTTGATAAGTATCAGGGTCAATGTCTTTTCAATTGCAGTCTTACAGTGCTGAAGGATCCTGTAATCCTCACTTTCAGAAACTTGTTTCTTTCATCTTGTGGTATATAGAACTTATGCTTGGGTACTAGCAATTGTTTCTTGACACAAACATATGTGTAGGTGTGCTGATTTTAGCTAGGGTGGAGTTAATTTTCTTTATACTGGGTAGCATAGGGTTATGTTTGCATTTGTGGTGGAGAAAAAAGATGATAACTCAAGGTTGCTTTAGTTATTGCTGAGCTGCTTACACAGAGTCATGCCCTTTTCTGCTCCTTGCACTTCCCGACCAGTGAGCCAGTTGTGGGTAAAACACTGAGAGGAGACACAGCTGGGACAGCTGACTCCACCTGACCAAAGGGGTACTCCATACCTTATAGCATCATGCTGAGAATATAAAGCCGAGGGAAGAAGAAGGAAGGTGGGGGATGTTCAGAGCTATGGTGCTCTGCCTTCCCAAGTAACTGTTATGCATGACGATGCTCTGCTTTCGTGGAGATGGCTGAATACTTCCCTGCTGATGGGAAGTAGCTTGTGTGTACAGCTTTTACTTTTCCCATTAAGCTGTCTTTATCTCAAACTACAATTTTTTTTTTTTTCACTTTTACCCTTCCAATTCTCTCCCCTCACCCCCCTTGCTGGGGTGAGCAAGAGGCTGTTTGAGGCTTAATCTCTGGCTGGAGCTAAACTGCAGTAGGGAGACTGTTTTGTTCAAAGAATTGTTAATGAATAACACATAAATAGCCCTTTTTTAGTTTACTCATAGGTTACTTGCCTGTAAAATTAGGAAATAAAACCTGTTACTCTGAAATGATATCAAGGAATAATATTTTGAAGAGATTACAGTCAACTTCCTGATAAGCATATAACTACCACATCCACTGTCACAGAGCAAGATATTTTTCAGAAGAAACAGGAAGTAGGAAAAAAAATTAGTAATCCTCAAACTAATAGTCAAATAATAGTTTATTCAATATGCCATGCAACTCCTAATATATTCCCAGATTGCCCAGGGGAATTAATAGGAAGTTGCTTTGGTAAACACTTTCTTCAAAACTACGTCATATACTACTCATGGAGTGAAAGTAACTCTAATGCATCACATCACTTGTATTAAGTGATCTGGAAGTATATGGACACTTTTCTAGAGACAGGATAACCTTCTTGCTCCGTTAAGTGTTTATGAGTATAAAACGGAACAGCTGCCAGAACAATGACTAACTATAAAAGGTACTCTGTCTTAAACTGGACACTGACAGACATGTCTGTGCTTCATTGAGATTGGAACAAACTGAGAATTGAAGTGCGCCTTCAGAGATGTGCTCCAAATATATCAGAGGGGGTTCTTCCAGAGTTTCACATGTTTTGTCAAATGTCCTACCTACCATGTCATAGTGCATACCAGGACAGGTCTCTTTCTCTGATGCTTTTGTTAGTTACTAAGAAATTCTCCATGAATCTGTCTTGAAAGACATGTCATTCATTCCAGAAAATAAGTAAAGAAACAATTTTAAGTTAAAAAATAATAAACCAACTTCTCTATTACTATTAGCATATTTTTCAATTGAATGTTACTATGCTTATGCAAATTTTTTTTTCCCCTAACAAATATTTCATTTTCTGGAATAATTTTTCTTATATTGCTGAAAATATATTCACTTTTTAGGTCTAACTCAGTTGACTTTTAAGACAATATAAGGAATCTAAACCACCAGTATGGAACTTCAAAAAACATCAGTGGCTGAGATCCAGTCCCTCCTGGTTGGGTAGGTGCAGAGTGGAAAAGCAGGGAAGCCTAAGTGTGATAAAAGAGGTTGTCTGCATTAAAAGAACAGAACCAAGGTTTAGTGCTCTCGACCTTGTTAATTTGTCCCAACTTTTAGCTACAAATGCCACTCATAGGGGGAGAAAAAAAATAACTGGTTGCAGATTTGTCTAAGGCAAAAACCTGTCATAGTTCTGACTGACCTTAAAGTGGCTGCAAATATTGTACTACTTTAGGTTACGTATGGATGGCTTCGTTGCCTAAGCGTTCTGAATGTTTGTCAAAAGGTGGTGGCATCCTAGCAATGACCTTTTTGCCTTCCAGAAACCATGGAAGACAGATACAGTTTGCAGAGCAAGGAAGAGAAGTACAGAAATGTTACTGTAACAATTTCTGAGCTAGAGTATCCGCCAGCCTGCTGCTCCATTGAATTACTAGCATGACACTAATGAGGCAAAGAAGCATAATTCATTTAAAAGTAATGTACATTAAAATATGGCAAGATTTGACATCAGAAAATACACAGCTACAAAAAATTTCCAACTGTCCCAGAATGCTTTCTTTTTTTTTTTTTTTTTTTTTTTTCTCTCAAGTTTCTTTCTCCTCTTTAGCCAGAAGATTTGCTTGCTTGTGGTTGTTTCATTTTGTTTCATGGGTCCCTCGTCCGTGTCCGCCCCCCCCCCCCCCCACTTAAAACCAAATTGCATTGTACACTTTAGGACCTAAAAATCACATATACTTCTATCTTCCCTCACTACCTACTAAGTGCTTTGGAAGATGCACATACATACTGAAAAATTTTCTGTGATATACCGAGAGATCTACATGGGAGATCTACATGTTTTCCAGAAAAAATGACAAGCCACAGTGGCAGCTGCTGGCATAGTGTTATAGGTGATTGTTCTGGCAATGGCTATGCTTTGGAATCAGCTATTCTGAATTTCTCATCTCTCCTCTTTCCTCTTTATTCTTACTTCCTTGTATTCTTTTGTTCCATTTCCTTGTATTACAACCATGTTTATTGCTATCAGTTGGTAAGAAATGCTCCCTCCTCCCCCCCCCCAAAAAAAAAAAAAAAAGGAAAAAAAAATTGGAATTGCTTGTACAATTTTAAAGGGATTTTTGTAAAACAGTCCTCTGAGGAAAAAAACTGCATGCCCTAAAAATGCTCACTAGAAAGTTATTTGCTTCCAAAAATGTTTTTTGAAGCAATAATCTTCTACTTGAGTACCATTTTGCAGATTGCATGATCATGATGCATTGAAGTCTTAAGTCACTGTTTATAATTAAATAAATGAATGCTTGTATCTATAAATTAAATATACAAACTTTTGATTTTGGGGGGTTTTGGTTGGTTTTTTTTTTTTTTTTTTTTTTTTTTTTTTTTTTTTTTTTTTTTTTTTTGAGGTTAGAATATCTGTACTAGAGTTTTAGCTGACGTAGAAATCTATAAAATTATAGGTAGCATTCTCATTCATGCCTTTGAAAATTAGGCCCTGGAACTAATTGAATTGTTCACCCTTATTTTATATTCAAGGAAGACTACTAAGCCTCTCTGCAGGATGACTCTTCTATCCTCAGCCTGTTACTGGATAACAAAATATCTGTAAGTGTATGTGTTTTTTCACTCAATATAGAGAGTATTTAGAACAGATATGTAAGTGTGAACATTCCAAAATTTTGTCAGATTAATGCTTCTTCTTGCTGTTTTCTTTTAAACTCTCTCTGCATTATCAACTACATATACAATGATAATGACAAAAAGGAAAACCTCATGATTTGTAATCAAGTGTTTCAACACTAGCTCTTCCCCATTTCTGACCAGAGACAGCGGCACCAGAGTGTTGGTTCTGCCATTGCCTAGCAAAGTTTTTCCCATATCAGTGCTCAAGATAAGTATTCAGTTTGTCTAAGAAAACTGGTGTTTCTATATATACAAAAATATATATGCACAAAATTTGAGAGGGGGTGGCAAGAAGGCTCATGATTCAGGTTTGAGTAGTTCTTTGCCAGTAACTTGCTAAATAAATGCAGAGATTTTTCACCTCTTGCCAGTTATTCCACTGTTGCAACTTAATTTTTTTGTGCAATTAAGTGTCTTAACAATGCGACAGTGCCAATATAAAGGAACTGGTAATCTGGCCTACTACACAAATAGAAGAAAAATGTTTTTGCATGGTTACACAGCTACCATTTTTCACTCCAGATTTGGCTTCATTCCTATAAGAAATCCTTCTATGTAGAAAGTTTGGTGCCAGCCTTAAATGCAACCTGAAATATATTAACTGAGCAAAATCACTATGATTGACATAGGTTTTCTCACAGAATACAAATTCCATCTCTAACTGCATTGCAGCTTTATTAATTTCACAATGTTTCCAGCATGGTTTTACTAGCATACTTTTGCAAGTCATTAATTGAGTGTTCTGCCACTCTAGCTTTAATGGCATTGTAATTTATTCCCAGACTGCTAGAGAAATGAACTGTAAAGAACAGTTTTCATTAAATGACCTGAAAAAAAAATAATTAACACACAAATAAATACTTAATAACAAATGGATTTTTCACAAACATTTCAAAACACTGGAAATATCTCTTGAGACAAACAAACGAAAAAGATCCAAGTGTGAAGTCCAGAATGACATCAAGAGCAAAATAATGAATCTTCATAAAGACTTCTATCTTCCTAAAGATTTCCATCAAATCTTCCTAAAGACTTCCATCAAATTATTTTTATCTTTAGTTTGAAAATACCTCTCCACCAGACAACTGTATTTCTTTTTATATTGAACTCTTTCTTTATAGTACTTTCTGTGTTTATACATACAAAAAAAAAAAAAAAAAATTGAAAATCTCTCACTAATGCTCCTAGATTTTTTTTTTCCTCATGACCTCTGAAATGTTAAGTGACAGTAATTATAATTGCTACCTTTTTTTCTGAGTGTGTAATGTGTCATTCGATTGCAACATGCATAGAAAACAGAGGTCTTAGAGTACAAGAACAAATTTTCAATGGGCATGGAAAACCCCAGGAACTTTAATAAGGTACCTAGCAAGACCTACTAAGAATGAAAAAAAATCTGTTAACATCCCTCTCCCCCCAAAAAAGAAATAAAAGAACCCCAAAACAACCACAAAAACAAAAACCCAACACCTTTAAGGGTAAAATGAAGGCAAACTGAAAATTGGGAGAAATACATTTGCATGTAACTAAATGAATAAACATAGTTAAGCATCTGCATGACACCATTTAACAGATTGAATAGGGCAGGAAAAAGATATTAAAAGACTTCAAATCTTAAAAGGATTTAAAATGGAATTTTTACTTCAGAATTTCACCTGGAATAATGTTTAATTAAGTAACTAATTCATTTGCACTTCCTTCTTTCCAGGTTTCCTTTCTTCTTTCCTCTGATAAAGCAGTCATTCAGAAAGAGCTCCTCTTGGTTTAAAATGTCTCTTTTCAACACTAACTTGTGTCTGAATGAAGTCAAACTGAACAACATTATGGTCATTTCGGCATCTAAGCAAATTCCATGTAACCAAAGTATACTTGTCAGCAAAGTGAATTTCCCAGAGACATAGCAAGGCAATTTTGTGGCTCTTTCTTTCTCTGGATGCACATAGTCCTCCACATAAAGTAAGACTCCAAACACCTTCAGAGACAACAAAATACAATTTCCAGGATTTTAAAAGGGTTTTTTTTTTTTCAGTGGAGAAACTGATGGAAAGACTTATATAGTCCATGGTAGCTTATTTCTCTTGATGAGAAGCAGTTCATTTACATCCTTTCCATATACATAGTGATTTTTTTAAAGATTTTCCCTGAAGTCTGCAATTTGCATATATCTCTAGCGTTGTAGATTCTCCTAAAAGTCTGGATTTTGCCTGAATATATCATCGGGCTGTAGTAGGCCTGTAGGCCACCCATTATTACACATTTACAGGATCATGTTAATATTGTGTGTTCTAGTTCTGGCAACTACTTCTCACTGGAAACTAATTTAAAAGAGTTTGCAAAAAGAATGCATTATAGATAAAATATTTACCCCCGCCTTGTTTTGTGCAGTCACCAGATGCTGTTCTTGTGCATGGAGCTATTAGGAAGTTATATGTTTCAGAAACAAAACAAAACAGAACAAAACAAAACAAAACAAAACAAACAAACAAACAAACAAAAAAAACAAAAACCGAAAAAAAAAGGGTAGAAGTATATTTTTAAATCGTACTAAAAGCATAAACCACAAAATTAGATAGAAATCCCAAACTGAAATAGATTTCTATTACAAATATGTCATTAATAAAATTCATTATTAAAATACCCGACATTTTGGATAATTTTTTAGAATTTTGTGTACGAATAATTTACTGAAAAGAATTATTTGATGAATTTTCTAACAATATGCCAATACAGTTTTTAAAGGAGCTATTTTCTTACATCTTCTCATTAATTCACTTGCAGCTGGCATCCTCCTTTGTACCATCCAAATGCTAATATTTTTCCTACAAATTCTATGTTTATAGGGATGATTTTATTTTTGTTTTCAGAAACATTTTCTCATTTGGGAGGAGAAAATAAGGCATAGCTAAGAATTTTCTCACGATTCACAGCACATCATTTTTTTCCTTGTTTTATACTTATTAGTTGTGCTTCTAGAAGGTAAGCCATTACCAGATACTTTAGAATTAAAAGATCATTTATTTTTGAAACCATTGCCAAAATGCCTTTCAGTCATAATGCTTTGTCTTCATAAAAGGCTTTCAGGTTTACTGAAAAATTAAGATTTCACAGCATTCACTGAAGTGCTTTTGAAAAGGACAATATCCTGAAGATATAAATCCAATTATGTCGTTACCATGAAATTAGCATAGTTAAAGTTGTTTTTATTCCTGAGGGAAGCCTCTTCTAAGTTTCTGAAAAAGAAAGGAGAACATGATTCAGTAAAACTTAAAACAAGGTAAGGGGAAGGTGAATGTCAGACATTTGTCTTCTGGGAAAGTTTGCAGCCATGGTCAAAATCTGTCATAGCATCAATTCCTAAAAGGGATCAGACAAAAATTCTAGGCCTAAAATTTTGAAGAGTTTCTCATACAGATTGAAATATATGTGCTTTGGTTTTCTTTTTATCTGTTTGGTTGTTGGGGTTTTTTTGAGGTTTTGGTTGCCTTTTTTTTTAAATTAGTATTCCTGATTGCCCCAAATTTGCAGTTAACTTTTATCATAAGATGTTTTTACTTTCTTGTGACAGATTTATCAATTCATAGGATATCAGGTAGATCTGATATTACTCCAATGGACAATTTTCTAGAAATTAGGGAAAACTAAATGCTAGGACAGATTGGTCATAAGATATCAAACACACTTTTCTGATCTAAATAAATGCTCATTAAGCTCTAAAAGATTCAAACATATATCCAGACTAAACTACTTCTCTTTCATAAATGTTTTCCTTTCAGTTATATCTGAAAGACCAGATACTGGGATCCTGTTGAAAGGCATGTGATGCAGAAGACTTTGAAAGGAAAGATTACTAAAAATCCAATACCAAGCTAAATTAATCTCTGAGCCACTTTTAGCAAACACCAAAATCCAAGGCTTCTTCCAAACTTTGGAAAAGAATACATAATGTGGAAAGTTAAGAAACATCTGTATTTCAGCCATATGAATAATACATGAAAATTTTTACAGACATGCAGACAAAAACCCCAATAATTCTCCTGTAGGGCAGCCATTTTATGTATTTTGGACAAAAATAGTTAGATGTAAGAGCTCAGAACAAGCACTATGCTTAATTAGTAGACTACACAGAGAGTGGGATTAGTTTAAAATAATTTGTAATATCTGCAATGCAAATTTCAACGTCTAATCTAATCTTTCTTTTCCTGTTAAATTTAATGGCGTGAAATAGGTCTTTCCAGGATTCATTTGATCAGCCACATCTGAGGAATATTTATTGGTGGCTGATACCATACTCCCCACACAGCTTCAGAAGGTACTGTAGTCTTATTTTGAGCTGATATGCTTACCACATGTGACTATACAAGACTTAACAGATTTTTTTTTTGAAGAATGCTGATATTCTTACATAGTGATTACTATGGTAACAACCCATTCCTAAAGCTATTTGGACAATGGTCAGGTGTACTGTCTCATACAATAATCATAATCAGCTACCACATGAACTATAATTGCTTGACCTTATATAATGTATTTAATCTTAAAAAAGATTTTTCAGTTGCCTTTTACAGCTGTGCTTTTTATGGGGTGATAGAGACTAATTATCCATGCACTGAAACTGATCATTTTTGGTTACTTTTTCTGGGCTGCAAAGGGAAAAACAAACAAGAAAAAAGTGTACTTGTGTGTCATCTTTGAACCACCCAAGAATGCCTTTAGACTAAAGGCACTTTATTTTTTATTTTTTTTTTTTAATTTCATTTCAGAAGTTAAAATTGTGGCAGAGCAAAAAAATGTGTCATCAGAGGAAAGGAGGAAAACTTTCAACTGATCTAAAGGTATTTAAACTCCAGATCTACAGGTAAACCCACTGAACAAAGATAGCACAGATCCAAACTTCTCCAACAGTACATCAATTTAAGTATATAAAATGTCAAGTGTAATTTGCCCCCCCCCCCCTTTTTTTTTTTTTTTTTTAGCAATTAGCTTCTTTTTAAGGGGAAAATATTATGTATTACAGTTTGGACCCTTACTGAATCATAGGGACAGATATAACTTGCAAATGATGCAAAGGTTCTCAAACAAATTCAGCACTCTACTTAGACGTAAGCTTTAATGGCAATGTTTAAATCCGAATCTATCTCAAAATGCTTGTAGAAGGAGCAAGAATCCTAATTCAGTGTTTTATAAAAGATATTATAGCTATATAGAAATTAAAAATTTAGGAAGACGGGAAAGAATTTCCTTTGTTATAGAGTACATTGTCCTACTTCAATCAATCCATATCGCATTCTCCTTTTTGCAGACCAGTCAAGATCCATATTTAAACCAGCTTCCCTGATAGAAGAATGTTTCAATTTCTCACTTTTCTCAGCTAAAAACTTATAATCAGTTTTCACTTTGAAGTGACTCATGTGCAATCTACTCACCTTCAATCTACATGAGGACAAAATAAGCAGGTATTTGACCAGTAGATTCTCAGGGGCAATAAAGTGTCAGACAACTCCGCCTATACCAAAACCTTAGAAAGTCTTTTTGCAGTAGTGTTTTTGCTGCTGAAGGAGATGCACACAGAACAAATTATCAAGTTAGTTTAAGCATTTGTGACTGCATAGCAATTCCATAGTCATCTCATACCCTTTGTATCATTTGCAGCCAGACACTAAGAGAGCAAGCTATTCCTGCTTCTGAAAGAATGTTAAGAGTAATATTCATGTGTCCTTTTTAGTAGTAATATGGGAATCTTGCTGTGGAAAATTCTGCCAGTGTACAACACAATGCATTTGAGTGGTGGCTATTAAGATTATTATTTATTTTACCATATGGTAGTCAATATTCAGAAAGAAAAAAAAAAAAAAAAAAAAAAAAAGAGGTAGCTTTTATTATCTTCCTGTAGTTCACTTCTATGAGTAGTCCACTAATCACATATCACAAATTACTATTGGTGGTGTGACACACAATTCTGCGAAGTTAATTGAGACAGTATTATATTTGCTTTTGTAGTGCTGTTCTGCTTTTTTCCTTTATCTCAAAGAATGTTCTTTCAAAACTGACTTTTTGCAACTCCAAAATGCCTTACTCCTCATGAAACCATTTTACAAATTAATAATCGTTCAGAGATAATTGCTGTCTTCATAATTTTTTTCCTTCAAAATAGAGAGTGGAAATATATTTCCAAATATCGAGTGTGTCTCAGAACATATTACCATATAAATTGTTCTGAAAGTTCTGCATCTTAAACTTAGTGAGGGTAGAACTTTTTCATTACTAGGTAACAAGTTAATCAGCTGATAACTTGATGTCAGGGTCTGATTGGAGAAAAACCCTAGTGCCAGACCCTGTTTCAGTTTGTGATCCCAAGAGTGAAACTAAGACACAAACAAGGTCAAGTACCATAATCTGACAGTTTGTTTATTACAAATTACAAAAAAAGTTATTATAAAAAAGGGAAATTATTGTAATAAAGGGGATAGTAATAGAACAGATTGCAAAAAAGGTAGAAAATGAAGCAAGAATTTAGGGTGCAGAGAGAGAAAGAGAGATAGTCACCACAATGGATCCAGCAGTGTCCTGGGGATCCATAGTGTTGAGGTTTAGACCGTAAACCAGCAATGCAGTTTGCTACATGGAGAATCAAAAGAATGCAACTCCCACAGGTTGAGATAAGAACAATTTAGTAACTAATGTATAACACAAACCACTACTGCTACAACTAGTAATAATAATGACAAGAGAAATACAAAGGAAGAGAATACAACAGCTCACCCTGTATACACAGCCAGATCAAGCAGTGCACCCCCGACACCCTTCCAGGTCTCTGCTCTCCGTTTCTGCCCCCTGGGCATGATGTGCTGTGGTATGGAATACCTCTTTGGTCAGTTTGGGTCAGGTGTCCTGTCTCTGCTTCCTCCTG
>JANRGW010036659.1:0-57072 GCA_024733675.1 Psilopsiagon aymara | reverse complement strand
GCCCAAGAGCTCATCTCAGTCTCCCCTCTGGCAGTTAAAGCCATTCCCCTGTCCTGTCCCTCCATCCCTTGTCCAAATCCCCTCTCCAGGTTTCCTGCAGCCCCTTCAGGCACTGGAACTGCTCTGAGGTCTCCCTTCAGGAGCCTTCTCCTCCCCAGGCTGCACAGTCCCAGCCCTCGGATCATCCTTGCGGCCCTTCTCTGCCCCCCTCCTGCCCGCCCCCGGCCTCCTTGCAGGGCAGGTCCCAAGCTGGCACGCTATCCTTGCTCTGGCCGGACAGGGATGCAGGGATGCAGGGATGCAGGCTCCGCCATCCGCGCCGGCGATGCCGCCCTGGACCACCCCAGCACGGCGCAGGCAGCGCCGCGTCGCGCCGGAACGACGGGAGAAGCATCCCCGCTCCGGAAGGGGAAGCGGCTCTCGGTTTCCTCTTCCTCCCCGCGGCGGAGCGGTGCCTCGGGGCTGCGGAGGAAGGTGACCGAGCGGCGCCATGGGGCTCCACTTCGGGAACCTGGCGCGGGTCCGCCACATCATCACCTACAGCCTGTCGCCGTTCGAGCAGCGCGCCTTCCCCAACGTCTTCTCGCACGGGGTGCCCAACGTGTGGCGGCGGTTCAGCTCCCAGGTCTTCAAGGTGGTGCCCCGTGAGTACAGCGGCACCGGCGCCCTCCTTTCGTTACCCTTTTTCCCCTTCAGCATCGTCACTTTGGGGACGGGGGGCTCTGTGCGGCAGCAGCCTTGTGTAACGCGCTTTGTTGTCACAGAAGGGCTGTGCTTATGGCAGTGCAGCTTGTGAGTGTTCCTTTTTCCTTTCCAGCCTTCGCGGCAGCCTATCTCCTGTATTCCTGGGGAACCCAAGAGTTTGAGAGGCTGAAGAGGAAGAACCCCGCTGACTATGAAAACGATCAGTGATTCAGCGAACGTTCTCTCGCTGTATTATCACTTCGGTGTTGTTAAGCTTCTCCCCATGACTAGAAGGGTATTAAGACGGAGATAAGCCTTGTCTAATAAACTTTGCCCTGTGACTTTGCGTGAAATCTTGTCAGTCTTGGGATGCTTATGGTGAGCAGCATCAAATCTGTGTCTGGTTTGCTCTGTCCAGGGAGATAATCAGGCTAAAGCTCTGTATGCGCACATGCTTTTATCTCAGAGCATTTCCAGCCTGTTTCTTTGCAGCATTTCTCAGTGTAATGAACGCAGCAAGGGGTGTCTTCAGCTGGGAATGACTTGAAATAACACCTCCTCCCCCCCTGCTGTTTGTCTTTGCATCACTGGCTCCTGCTTCATCCTCTAGCCTTGAGATCTGTGAAAGGCAAACAGGCCATGACTCAGTACTGCCCAGCACTGTGTGAGCTGGCCGGTGGTCAGGGCTGAGCATGGACCTCGACCCCTGTGCAGCAGCCTCTGCTTCACCAGGAGCCCCATGCAGGGACAGCGGGTACCTGCAGCACCTCCAGCGGGTACACACTGCACCGGAGGGGTTTCATCACCATGCAAGAAAGGGATTTTTCCTGCATCTGAGCAGTCAGTACCAGGAACAACCTCCCCAGGGGTGTCCTCAGCTGGGGCTTTACAGACGAGACAGGACATGGTGCCAGAGGGCCTCAGCCGGGTCCCTTCCCATGGCAGACTGGACCAGACAATATTTCAAGGTCCTTTCCAACCTGGACTGTTCTGTGACTGAAATTACCCAGTTACATTAATAAACTGTAGCTCTGCTATTGATTAGTATTAACAGAATCATAGGAACAAGGCCCTTTAATACCTGAAGATGATTTAAAACCAACTGCTTGTAGTAAAGTTACTGAAGTATGGCACAAAGAAACTCGCCCTGTGGCTTTAAGCGAACAAGCTTCACTCTTCACAGTCCAAACACCTGCCTGGCTCCCTTATCCTATCTTTCCCTTTCAGCTGACTGTCTCAAGCTCCTGCCCCACATGAAGCAATATGTTTATCTCCCTGTTGTGCTGTTCCTGCAGCTGGTACCAAGAGTTTATCTTATCCACAGTGTGGGAGTGACGTTTCCCTGGGTTCACTTCGTGATGTGCTCACTCCTGGGCTCTCTGGAAGACGAGGATGCTCGGGCTCTTCTTTCAGGAAGATGGGGATTATGCAGTTTTTATAGCTGAATGCTTTATTCTTTTGGGGCTCTTAAGCACATGGGACTAAGCTTAGTGTTAGAGCTGTTCCTACTGCTCTTGTGTTTACTCCAAGCACAGTGGGATGTTGGCATAAACAGGAGTTATGCAAGTCCTAGAACGGTTTGGGTTGGACAGGACCTTAAACACCATCTAGTTCCAAAGCGCCCGCATCCTGCTTATCCCCTCTGAGAGCCCCCCCAGCAGTTGAGGGGTAGCTGAAAGGGTGCTTTTGTGTTGGTAGCTTCCACAAACACCCTTTTTTCACCACATTCCACCGCAGCAGCTGCTGAAGGTTGGGCTCTGTCCCTGCTCACAGACGGTTGATCCATGGCCAACCCAGCTGCTAGACAAGAGCAAACAGCGCAGCACGTGCCCAGCACCATCCCCTCCACTGCAGTGTCAGCAGCGGGCAGGATGCAGGCCGGGCCTCCTCACCCTTTGCTCCTGTCGCAACCGTACCCAAATGATGTCCTCTGTCCCTGCAGAGCCGTCCCTGGCGCCCGTGTCCCCATGCTCGCCGCAGGGCATTCGGGACAGCAGCCAGTGGGAACGGCAGGGCTGAACAAGGCGTCTGGAAGTTCTTCTGTCGTCTCATTTATTTCTGACCTCCCTTTGGTAAATATCAGAAGTGGCAACAGAGCAACGGTGTGGGCTTTGCTGTTAGAACCTGTGGCTTTTTATTGGCAACCTGGGCTCATCTATGTGGAAACACTTGGCCCAGTTCTCATCTCTTTTCCTCAGTCTCTTGCCCAGAGCACACAGACTGCTGCCTGAAAGGGACATGCTGATGCTGTCAGTAACCCAGAAGGACACATAAGGATTTTGGTTTAGTGGCACAAAGGACTGGTCTTACCTAGCCAGAAAACCTGAGAAATGATGGCATACAGAGGGCCTCACTGCCAGAGTTGAAAGAGCTGTCACCTCAAATCCTGCGCTGCACGGATGAAGGCTATTGCTGCTGCCTCTTCTCCTTTCTCTGTTCTATGCTAGTCCCTAGTGGAAACAGCAGAAATTAGAACGAATTCTCCAGTATCAGTTGTAGACAACAAGCTGGGAAGGGTTTTTATTTAATCCCAATGAAGTTTGGGCTAAGGGGCAATCATCTGTAGACAGGAACCTGACAACATGGCATTATCTTAATCTAACTTGCCTTCCACGCTGGCACTTCTGCCTCCATGTTAAGCAATCCCTGAAAATGGCAGCCTCTTACATCCACATTTGTATTTGCCGTTTAACAAAAGCAGACTTCACTATTTTATACACTATCGTGACAGCTTAAAACACAGAGTGCTCCAAACCCCACAGACACCTGGACAAATAAACTGGCATTCTCTTCATGCTACTCTGCAATCTCAAGCATCTTGTACCTGGCAGGTTGGGTGTACAGGGGGGAGCTGTGGGAACCAGAGGCACAACATCTGAGATGAGGAGCAGGAACCAGTGAGCTCCATGTACACGCTCATCTTACTCACACTCTACTCCCACCTGTCCCAGTGCCCGGAAGCTGAGGGGGTTACTGAAGGCAAGAGGTAACACACAGCTGTTCTTAAATGTTCTTTTCTCTGGGCTGTTGCAATCCCATTTCACAATGGGAAAAACTAACATTCCTCTTAATGACAAGCTGCTCACCCGCATCAGTGGGAGCTGAGGCACCCTTTAGGAGGCTAATTGTGAGTTACACTGTAAGGTGCAGACTGTAGCAGCGACAGCTCATAGGAAGAAGCCACAGCCTTGCCACGTGGAGCAGCTCTGCTCCCAAAACCCTTGGAGCAATCTCTCCTTTTGGGATTCACCATTTAGAGAGCATCATCTTCATCTGTGCATCAGGATCCCTGGGAGAAGAGGTCTGTCATTTATCATGTACAACATACATTTTACATCCCGAAGCCTATCTGACAAGTGCTCTTCCTGCTTTTTGAGTGCTGTGTGTGGCGCAAGGCAGGTTAAGGAACTTCCTCGTCATTCTTTCACATACCAAGAATGAGAAGCACAATCAAAAATGTGATTCTTTCCTCTAAATAAGCTCACTAAGACAAAACTTTCCCCGGATGACAGACTCGAAGCTGCACACACTGCACCTCTCATAGAAGTTAAATAAGGTCACAGCTTTTGATCTTTACCCTAATTCTTTGGGCGAGCCACCCTTTTGCATTCAAATCCACCACAGGGTTCTGGTAATGAGTTAGGTAGGTTTTAAAGGAAGGAACAGTTGGCACTGGTGGTAAGCTGAGCAGACAAAGTACAAGTGGAAGGAGGGTAAATCATTAGCCAGAGAGACAGGCCTTGAACCAGATCACTGCAGCAGATGCTAATTTAGTAATTCCCTCTTGCTCCGAAACGAACTTTGGTCCCGCAATGACTGACACCTGATGCAACGATAAGAGAATGAAGTCTATAAAAATCTAGCTGGCGCTTGGGAAGATCTATTTGGGGCTCTTCTACCTCCTCTGCCCGAAGCCGGTCCCGTGGTCCAAGTGACAGCGCACACGGTGAAGATGCACTGCTGGAAAACGCTGGCGGTTGCCTTGCTCTGCTCACTGCTGCTCTGTCAGGTAAATGGAGACAAGGATTTACAGCGCTGCTTCAAACGCTCACAGACTTACTGAAAGCTGTTACCATTTGCATGAATAGGAATACCTGGCAGAGGTTAGAGGTGACAGCAGAGCTCCTTCAGAGCACGCATGGGCACAACCCTACTGCGTTCCTCTGAGCTGTAACTTAGCAGTAGTTCTGCCTTTCCTGCCAAGATTAAAACCCACTGTTGATTGCTATGCTTCTTACTCTGTGGGGGTAGGATACAAGCAGTTACACTTCAACAGAGAATGCTGTGAGCTGCAAATGAGAGATTTCAAGTTCTTCAATTGAAATCAAGACTCGTGAGCTCAGCAGCAGGATGATCAGCTGCTGCACGCTCCGACAGTCACCCCCACTCTCTTCCAGACACACTGTGCTTCCTTGAGCCAACCAGAGCCTCAGCGGGTGAGACAGAGGAGGATGACACCCTTCTGGAGAGGCGTCTCGCTGAGACCCGTTGGAGCCTCGTGCAGGGACAACAGTGAATGCATAACAATGCTCTGCAGGTAACATCCTCATTGAGGTTCAGGCTCAGTGTGACTTAGTATCGTATTAGGTAGAGAAGCTCCCACTTACTCTCCCCAAATGAGGTATGGAGTTAATTCTGTACATTAAAAAATGATACCAAGAATAGGGATGGGGCAATAGATTCAAACCTCCTTTGTAAGCAATGCAAAGAGAGCAGAGTCCAAGTGCCCCTGATGACAACCCCTGCTCCTTTCATTGCAACCCCAGATAACCTGTCTCCTGGAAAAAGAGCTCAGGATTTGAGACAGCTTTTGGGTAATCAGAGACTTTAAACCCAATCCTTTTTAAAGGCAGTCCTGTTCACTCTAAGGCATATTAATTAAAAGCAGTATCTTACCCTAAATGAATCACTTCAAGGTGATTACTTATGCTCCCAGTTTAAAAGATAACTGAATCTAAAGAGCCACTAGACATGAGCAAATTGTCCAACTATGTCTACTTAAATTGATTAGCTACAATTACTACTTCGTGACTGAAAGGTGATTTTGCATGGCCCATACTCTACATATACCAGACATCAATTAGAGGTGGGTAGAACAGAGCCAGTTTCTGCTCTATGTACAGTACAGGGTAGCCAGGTGCTATTCTGGGTGCATTTGCAACACATATTGGTTCTACTGATTAACTAACAGCAGCTTCTGGAAGATCTCAACAGAAGGGTTTCAGCTGCAGGTGATTTCTACACCACAGCCCCAGCATACAGCTCTGTGGAACACACAGTGGAGCTGTAATGTAAAGCACAGAACATAAAATGAATCAAGATGAGCTGAAAGGGGGGAACGCAACGTGCACAGCGCTTGAGCAGAACAGGAGCCCCGCTCAGGCCATGCCCAAGCTGGCAATGCCTGAGGAGGTGTTCTTTTCCAGGAAGAACCGCTGCTTCCTGACGACAGCCTCGGAGTGACCTCTCACTGAAGCCCACCCATCGCTGCTACTGCTAACAGTGAAGTATTTATTGACCCTTCAGAAGCGAGGACAGTGGATCCAGCAATAAGTGTATTTAATGGTTCTGCCCCAGGACCTGACAAAGGACTTCAAAGAGCTTGAGAGCATTTCCTACCCGGGGCTGTGCCTCTGAAGCACACCTGAGGACGGCTCTGGCTGAGCTCAATAAAAGGACTGTGCATCCCCCGGTTGGTCGGCTTTTTGTAATGGTTCCTTACTGTTTTTTAAGGTGTGAATTAAAAATGTCTGTTCAGCAAACTACCTTGGTTCTCCTTGTATCCTGTGAGCAAAGTGTACAGGGAGTGCACAGCCAGCGGTTCAAGCAGGACTGCTTAGTTCAAACTGGACTTTAGACACTTAGCCTTCAAGCTGGCAAGTGCACAAAGCAGAGCACGCTTCTATCTCCTTTCCGTCTCAACAGCTGAACTCTTATCAGCACCTCAGATAAAGGCCTGTTAGAAAGGGAGAGCAAACAAACTGATAATACTGATAGCATTTTAATATCCCAAATATATCCAGCGATAACTGGAAGGAAAAGTATTTACCTTTAATTACTTCTAATCAAATTTACTTTAATACATGTCCTAGACTGACTTCTGCCACTGGAGTAGCTCCTGTTTTAAAGTGAATGGATCAAAATCCAGTTTTGATCTGTCAGACATTAACTTGCAGGGCTGAAAGGAACAATCCCACCTTTGATTAGACCAGTATCAAGCAGAGCAGGATGCAAACACTGAAGGCTGTTTCCCTTTTGTTATGCATAGATCAGAAAGCTTTGCTTAAGTACCAGGGAGGAGGAGAGCCACACAGGACACTAGCACAGGAGTTTTGAAGTTTAATACAGAAAATCTATTTGATATTTATTAAACTTAGTTTCTCCAGTTACAGTTTTGCATTGTACAAAGCATTTTAATGACACAGTAGTTAAAAAGATCTTTACAAATTGAAATGTGATACCCTTTTCTCCAAATATTTTAATTGCCATAAATTTGTTTAAAAATACACATTAAACGCATGTTTCAGACACTAAACTTTCTATAATCTCAATACCACAAAATACATAGAATATACTATACAGATGTGGAAAAAATCTAGTTAGTATATAATACTTTGCTCACCATTAACAGCTTTATTACGTGAAATGCACATACTGACTTAGAAATCCTAATTTTGAGCCCCGAAGTACCCTTTGAAATCTCAAATGTATTGCAACAAATAAAATCACAGTCTGTTTTTTCTTCTTTTAGGTTTTGGTTGAAGACAGATGCCTAAATACTCTGATAGAAAACAAAATGTAACACATGGACTCGTCATGTACAAAGCATAAAACAGAGACATCCCATTAGTTACTAACAGTACCTTTTCTGAGTGGTTAATAAGGGCTTCACTTATAAGTGACAGGTTCAAAGTGACCTTCCCCCACCCGCGAGCCCTCCCCCAAAAGAAAAACCCTTCTTCACCAAATAATAATTTCAAATAAGATAAAGGATTTGTTTTAATAAATATATAAGCACTTTATCCTCCATATACAAAATTTCTTAAAACAATTTTAAAAGGGGGGGGGACCAGATACAAATGTCAGGAACTGTGCTTGCAAAAGTCATGCCTGGTCCTTAGAGTTGAGTCCTGGGGTGTGGGATGCCAGCGCAGCCCAGGGGAACACGGCACCAGCCATCGGGCTTGCATATAAAAACTGGAGAGAGGAATGCCACCTCCCAATCTGCCTGGATTGGCTCCATCAGCACGTGTGGAGTTACTCCAGGAATGGAAATGCTTCCCTCAAGCTTCCAGATGGAATTAAACCGAGTGAAGCATTCACATTAGAGATCCTGTGGGAACTCCACACTGTGCCACCGCATCCACAACCCCTCCGAGCATGAGCCAGGAGCAGAGCTGAGGTTGCCCTTGCTCAGGGCACAGCTGCTGCTCCACCGGGCTCCCACCAAGCCCACAACATCCTGATGGCACAACCCCCCCACCTCCCACCCAGCACCGCTCGCTTCCGAAAGCCATCCCTGGAGCCATATTCCAGGCCAGGCCAGATGTGGTTCTGGGCAACCTGATCTAGTGGAAGATGCCCCTGCTCATTGCAGGGCGGTTGGACTAGAAAACCCTGGAAGGTTCCTTCCAGCCCAAACTATCCTATGATTCTACGAAACAGCACCCCGGCAGCGGAGCCCAGTTCCTTGCAAAGTAACGGAACTGGACGTGGATCATGATTCCCCGATTGACTGAGTTTAACTTCCCTATTCAGGGGATTTGTCTCCCGGAACAGCTCTGGATTTGTCTGAGTTGGCTAGCAAAAGCTTTGGCTACTCTCACAGATGTCCAGCGTTCGCTTTGTTGCTCGGAAACACAGGGTTTTCCATAACACTGATTCATCACACAGAGAAACTGAAACCCCGACCACGGTATTTGTCAGAAATGTGAGAATTTGGAAGCTGCTGACTCCCCAATGGGTAATTCAAACTTGACTTGCTCAGGCCCTTTCAATCCCTTAATATAAACACTGCAGTGACAGCAAATACCTGTTAGGTCAGCTATTAAATACAGCAAAGGTAGTCTCTCTTCCTCCCTCCAGCAGCTTGCCACTTTGGCAAGCCACCTCCTGATGTGCCTATGGCGTTAGTTTTACTTGCCCCAGGCAAGCGCTACATTATTCCTATGAAGTACTGACTCGATGTGTTGGGGCCGTTCATAAATACAGTTGAGGGCATCGTTTTGTGATCACAGCAATCAAGCCTCAGCAATCTAAAGGAATATACATTGCACTCCTGTATAATATGCAATATTTATCACCAATAAGATGGTGATTCAGCACTCAATAAATAATATATCAATATAGTCAGTTGCACCATAATCTAAAAACAAGTATAACATATACTTTGGACAGACTGAGTTCATATATATATACATATATATTAAAAGACACATACAATACAAATTGCATACTGCCATCGAAAGCCAAGAAGAGCCACCCAGATGCTCTGCTTTATGGCTAATAGTTTGAAATCAAAAGAAAAGTCTAGGGCTGTTTCTCTATGGTGTCCTGAATATTTGTTTAGAACTACTGATGGTTGCACCTTATCACCCAGGACCCTGAAGTCGGAGAGCGGGTTCAGACAGCACTGATAGCTGAGCAAGCCTAGTCTGAGTAAGCCATTATTAAGATTCACCAACTAGGACCACAGTCAGTGAGGGAATTAACATCACAGCATTGATATGTATTTAACAGACAAGTGTCTGGGGGATCATCTGGGAAGGCAGGAGTTCAGGATTCCCTCGTTTGTCACTAGTGCGACGCGTACTGGTACCCCAGTGGCATGTGTCACCGCTATGGAAGAACAGGATGAGACCCATCGCCTGCACTAGGGCAGAGAGATGGAAGCCTGTTGAGCACTTAGCTACAGAATCTGACAGAGTACATCACTTTCCTCCTGGAAACAACAGTACATCCCAAAATAAGGTGTGCTTTTTGGAATGGGGAAGTTTCTCTGTTTGAACTAGCCACAGATGCGTAAGGCATTTCTTTTCGATTCATGAGGCCACCAGTATCTCCTGTATGACAGGCGGCCTGGGACAGTGCTCCAGGGATATTCCACCCAAAAATCCACTGTCCAAGTGGGACACTTTCAACCAGTCAGGTCCACATTTTGACATGATGTATAGGGGCTGGTCTCTTCTCCTAAGGGATAGAACACAACGAACAGCCTCAAGCTGCACCAGGGGAGGTTTAGACTGGATCTTAGGTACAATTCCTTCCCCAAAGGGTGCTCAGGCATTGGAACAGGCTGCCCAGGGCAGTGCTGGAGTCACTGTACCTGAAGTGTCCACAAACCATGTAGATGAGGCTCTTGGTTACATGGTTTAGTGGTGGCCTTGGCAGTGCTGGGGAACGGTTGGACTTGATGATCCTACAAGGTCTTTTCCAACCTAGTTGATTCCTATGATAATGACTTGTGGTTGATCAAAGACCATTAAGACCCACTGACCTAGGGATAAGCGATACATTTTAAAGAGACCTATTCAACGTGATACCAAAAGGTATTTGTGGGACTCTAGTTAAGGAAAAGAAAAATAATTCCCAGAGATGAGCCCATTCCCGCTACCAGGAATGGTACCTGTGCACAACGGAGCAAGCCAGAACGCAGCCATGCCGGCTAGTGCAGCACTACACAAAAAAGAAACGATGAATGCAACTTCTATGAAGGTATCTTTTATATAGCGTCAAAAGTGTGCTAGGCACTTTAGAGTATTAAAGGAAAAAGAGCTGAGTGTCCCATTAGCCAAGATGTGGAGTCTGAGGGTACAGATTCTGTCTCAAACAGCAAACACTAACAGAAACGTGACCTTGCACAGTGATTCAAGGAAAAGGATGCTCCAACAGACCTGAAGAGGAAATTCAGCTGTCATGGGAAGAGTCACAGGTCTGTTGCCCATGTATCCATCCATTCGCACGTAGCAAAGCTTTTCTGGAAGTACAAAACACGCTGGAACGCAAAGGAAGCTCTACGAATATGCAGCTACCTTTAGTAGGTTACTAATTGCAAAACTTCTAAACTCTTAAAGCCCATAGGACATACTGCAGTACTGAGAGCGTAGAATTCTATTCCTTCTCGCGAGGTTGCCGTGGGTTTGGCACTTAACTACAACTACACACAAAATTTAGTGCAATCATTTTCCTGAACATGCACGTTCATATCTGGTATGGAAGAAAAGGTGAAGTGGGAGAGAAAACAAAGCAGCATTCCACAATCTCACTCCAAAGCATTCAGAGTTTGACTCTTCAGAAGGAGACCACCACAATGAGAAGTCAGTTTGTGTGACGGACACTAGGACTTTTAGAAAGGAAATGGAATTTTACCAGAGTACTGCAGAAGACCACTGCATACAGTATATACCTGGTCCTGCTGTAAAACATCTTGTAAACAGTTCATAAAATCTTCATCTAAAAGTAAGGCATAAGGCACACCAGACATGGTAGGGGCACTAAGCGATACTGAAAGCAGTAGCAGTTTAAACCTTTAACTCAGACAAGCACCTCACATGGAAAGGTACTTTGGTTTTCACTTTTTGAGAGCAGGCAACTGCAACTCCATCAACCACTTCTGTTGCACCAAGTCGCTCCCTCGCAAGTGAGTATTATGCTCCATCAAACATCAACGGGACCTTCATCAACAAGGGGTAAATACAAGTTTTAAATCCATTCTGCATCACAACAGTCACTCTCCCTGTAATAGCAGGTGTGCTCCCACCCCACGACGGCTCTTGCACTGTCATCCTGTAGTGTCCATCACCTATCAGACCCTAAAAGGAAAAAAATGGACCTTGGTTTCTAAAGATTCCTGGTTTCTCAGTCAATGGAAAAGATGCAAATGACAGCTCTGGTAGGAATTTAACTGCTGTTGGGTTTGTTCACCACAAAGTTCACCGATTCTGGAGGTGGCAGGAAACGACAAGCACGGAAACAAAAGGTATTTCAAACGAAGAGATGCAAAAAAGCACAAGATTGTCCTTTTCAGAAACCTTTCCTGTCTGCATCGCACCCGCCGGGCTGAAGCTCATTCCTACACCATTTCTTTGATCTCACATCGAACGCAAATCACTGTAATGTTTTGTGATTGTTATAGTGTTAATCCATGTTTGGAAACTGCCTGGAAAACCATCCAAGTCAGATCCAGCTAAATACTTTTCCATATAAATTTCTTTATAATTCATTTAAATGAAGTATCTTAATACGTAGAAGAATATCTGGAACTTTTCTATTTAGTACAAATTCTGCAATAATAAATCTGTAGTTGTCATTAATTAGTTGACTCGTAGGCATTAGGCATGGAAAGTATGGTGTCCCTACACGTTAGAACCTATCAACCCTACTTCCTTTACAGGCTCTACCACCACAAGACATTACAGAGTAACAAAGCTCACAAAGTATTTAAATAAAGTGTCTATGTTTAATTTCTGCTAAGTACTTGAAAGGGTAAATTTAGGGAATAACTAAGAACTGCCCCAACCCGGGCTGTTCAAACTTAACATTAAAAAATTCAAATAAATAGGATTTAAATGGACTCTTCCTGTATTGGGACTGGAATTCCAGTGATCTGCCCATGACAGATCAGCAAAACTACTCCTTTCTATGTAGCAAATTATAAAATACTTAAATAAGTTAGACCGGGAATACTGAAGCAGTCCAATAACCAAATGATTCGGGGTTAAAACACAAAACACAAATGAGGATGGGAGACGTGTGAAAGCATTCTTTGCTCTTTAGTGTCAACTAAAAGCGATGTGTTATGGCAGTCTTCCTTATTGACATGACACAGTGTTGTGGAGATAAATCAGAGGCAGCGAGAAAAATGTGTTTGAGTTTCCATTCCTTCAGTTCCAAATATCACTTGGCATCCAGGCGCAGCCAGTGTAATCCTTGACGGGTGTAACGCACTAGGTCTGTCATGATGCTCGAGTTAAAAACCAGAGGGCCCATAACTTTATCCAGTTCAGCAAAGAACTCTAGAAGAATAGAAACACAAGTTAAAGCCATGCATGTACCTTTATACGGGAAATATCACACCCAACCCCCTCCCCATCTTTCATGGCTTTAAACTGACACACAACCAGCCTGGAGTTTCACTGCAAACCAGTGCACAACCTTCCGCCTCACTTCTGCAGAGGACCCAGTTAAGCAGCCTGCACACCATTAACTGCAACTCCCCAGTTCGAAGCACATGAGCACACTCTGGTACATCTGATGTCCTCACCCCCCCCGCCAGCTCTTACCTTTCTGTTCTTTAGACAGCTGTTCGGCTTGGTCCCATATTTCAGTGGCATAGAGGAAGTTGGATGTAACCTGGACGTAGCTGGCAGCCATCTGATGGATCCTCTGGGGGATCGTCACCGAGGACCCACTTCCTGAAGGGTTGGCTGCCCCAGAAGAGTAATTTCCTGAATTCCCTGGAGACAGCTTTGGAGACACTGGAGATGGCATACCCACGGGCTTGCTGCTTGTCCAAAGGAAACGTTCAGTTGTAAAACGCATACGCACACATAGGTACTTTGGGCACATCATGCTGCAAGATGCCCTCTGAGAGCTCTCCTTCCACATCTAAAGCACTCCCACTTTGCACATCAAGAGGTCAAGATTTGCCCCACAACACATGAAGTGCATGAGCTGGGAACAACTGCTGAGGATCCTCCAATTCCTGTGTGTTAACTTCACAGCCAAAACCTAATTGCCAAACCTCCTCATCTCCAAATTCAATCAAACCTCAAATTCATTGTTTACATTAACTGAACTCTAAAGAATAATAATGAAAACATAACTACATGGTAACTATTCAGCCACAGTATTACACCTTCAGGTAACACGATGCAAATCTGAATGCCCTCCCACAACTCAAGAGTAACGATCAACGGTCCAGCATTAGGTTTAAAAGAACAGAAGTAAATTGTTGTACCATGGAATAGACAACTCAGAGTTCGTGTAACAGTATGGGCTTGCAGCACTGACAGAACCATTGTTTTGAGGGGAAAAAGCATTAAATACACCAACAAAACCCACTGAGAGAAGCAATTTGTGCATTAGTGACACACCGACCCTTAAGCCTTCCAAACCTTTCTGAATACAACAACTGAATCAAAACCTACACCCTCAGAACCATCACCCAACACTTTAAAGAGTGAAAAGCCACTTCCTGAGCACCTCAGGCACAGAGTTTAGGTAGAAAACTAGCTATAGGTTGAGAAGCAGAACAGCTTTGGCTACTCACCTTCCCATACCAGGTGACGGTGCTTGAGAATTGTTATAGGAATTCTGTTTGGGGAAAAGAGAGATTTATCACCCGACTCATGTCCATCCTTTCACCAGTTACACTTTATCTGGTTTCTTAAGTGGCTATTTTGGCCAAATCAGTTTTTGTTCTATCAAGCAATAACCACATTCTAACTGACATCCCAGTGAATTAGCATTTGGGAAAATATCTTTTTACTGATGACTAAGGCATAAATTAAGGGACTATTTTAGCAACACAAAGGCCACTAAATATACATAGGACTGGAGTAGTCCTCTGCTCTACCCATTAGAAAGCATCTTGCTTTTTTCAGCCCATTAATGGGAAGAAATCTGTTATTTCTGGCACTGACCAACTAAAGATGGCTCAAACAACTCTGAGAAGTCAGGCACGAGACAATCCCGTTTCCTCTCAGCTGGGAGCTTCAGAGAAACCCAGTGACATGAGTCACCTATCCTCAAGTGCTCCTTTGGGAAAGCTCCTTAGATTGAGGACTGAGTAACGCTACAGAAGCACCATAATTGTTTTTCTTCATCTGCAACATCCTGATTTAAATACACACACTGGGAGGATGTGCCTCTTCATCTCCTTCCCCTGAGATCAGGTCAATTCATGGCAGAGGGATAACTGAAAACAAATATCAAACATCCCACTGCAAACACCACGATCCTTAAAGACCAATTTGGGTTTGTCTTTCGCAGGCTGAAAATCGGATTGGGGAATTCTAAGTGATGTGGAGCTTCAATGTGATGAGGATTTAAGGACACACAATTACCTTCAGATGTTCAGTCAGAGTTTTAGAATATTTCAATGCACTTTCCTTCTTCAGCTTGAAAAGCCTTAGGTACAGCAAAGATTGGCACCGCAGACTGCCCAAAGACAGAACAACACAACGCTTACAGTTCAAGTCAACTTTATCACAACCCAGTGAGTATCAAAAATCTAATAGCTGTGGTTTTGTTGTTGCCTCTACCAAGTCTAACATGACACCTCTCAACTTGTAACTCAAACAAGAAGCCATGACCCCCTTCAAACTCCCGAGGACATAAACCCTGTGTGCCTTAAGCTGAAACTGTAATTTTCAGTGATTTTACTGATATAATCAGTTTCCAGGGCTGAGCTTAGAAGACAACACTCAGTTACTTCCCAAACAAAGGTTTCATTTATTTCTTGCTCCTTTTAGGCCATACAGAGTCTAATGCATCCCACCATGGTCTCCCTTTTCTGCCTGACTCCAACTGGTCCTGCTGAGGCCACTTCTTCACAGCCATCCCCAATTTTGACTTATTACTGGGTGAGCACACAGGAAGGACCCTCATCCTTTCCGCAGTTACTCCTTAATAGTTCAAAGACTTGGCCTTCACTATCAACATCCCCTCAGCCCCAGCCTACAGTAGTCATATACACAGCAGTAATCTTTGTGTACAGCCAAGTGGAAAACTCATATTTGGTTCAAAACCACCTGAGAACTCAGGATCATACAGCGTTTCATGTCCAGAAAACACTTGATATTAATCAGGGCATTAAGGTCAGACGGTGCATTGTACTAAGTTCGGAAGACACATACCAAAGCACTGCCAGCCTTTTATCTGCAGCCGTGGCATCTGGTGCCAAGTAATTCTTCAGCTTCATAGTGTACCTGCAAACATAGACAGCAAGTAAGCAACAAAATGAAAACAACAGTTATCATTTATCAATTATCAAACATTGGTGTTCGTATCAATTCTAGTTTTATCTTGTCTTCAACAGCTCAGAAACTTCTCTCAGCCCCCAAAGAAAATGCCAACTAGGCAGTAACTACAATAGCTTTTATTCTTGTGTTATGCCTTGTAAAGTGATTTCAAGAGCCTTAGCAGAAAACATAACCTTCATAAGAACACTTTAAGCCTCGGTAACTGGAACAAACTGGGAAGTGATGCAGTAATGCTGGAGAAGGAGATCTCAAAAGCTGGCACAACTTCAGTGCATCTAGCAGCTCCCGTTTCCACACATCTTCCCACCCACTTGACTTTTGTATTTGCTTTGCAATGCTTACTTGATTAATTCCACAGTTTCTGAATACATAGGGAACGGGGACTTGGATTCCTGAGCATTTTTCTCCAATGCATTCCCACACTCAATGAACGACACTACAGCATCTAGGTAGTAGACAGCCTTCTCAAACCTGTCAGACTGAGCACATGGGAAGAGCTTTTAAGGACAAACCCCAGAGAGGAAGCACAAGAGAGCTGCAGTACAGGAGGGCAGCAAAATGGCAAGAGCAGGAAACAAACCCCAGTGTAACGTACAAACCCTGGATGAGAATCAGAGATTTACTTACCAATGCATCAGCATTATGTTTTAGCTTCTTTGCTTCTTGCAAGTAATGATCAGCTGAGTAAGTCCTGCAACAGAGGACACAAGGAATCAGCCCCAGCCATATCGCATTGCGTTTGATGACTGAAGTTTCCTAATGTTGTCAAGTTTCCTATTTTCTCGGTTCAACTCAGGTTAGAAGAGCTATACTCCGATAAAACAGGAAACCAGTACGGACACTTATAGCATTGTTAGAAATAGCTTAAAGACCATTCTCTAGTTTCAGGTAATTCAAAACAGTATTTCAAGCAAGTTAACAAATGTGACTTAGTTAAATTTATTGCATTTGACACTCAAGCAAACCAAACCCCTGACCAACAACAGGGACAGGGACACAAAACTTGAGGACAAATTCACCCAGTGCCTCCAGGACTGGCATTCCTGAGGCTGTGAAAGAGAAATTATGACAGTAGTACAGAAGAGCTGCATTCAGGTGTTAACTGCTTTGCAATAGTTAATACTAAAAATAGTCTATACCTACAAAACTAGATCCAATAGTTCTAGGCCCAAGAAATCCTAAAAGGTCTCAGTCAAAGCCATGAGGTTCTACTGTGTCACTGCTCCAAAGCACAATGACCATTCCTTGGAGGATGCTCTTGTTAGATCTTCCTATCCTTCAATTCCCATTTGGAATTCACTTTTTAAAGCAGCTTGATGTTATCTCAATTTCTCTTCCCTGCTTTGTCTTGGAATAATTGAAAATCTCTCATAAGCTATTTTATCCTAAACAATTGACAGTGTAGCTCAAACCACCAAATTCATTTAACTCTTAATTCACTTTTTCTTTAAGGACTAGCTATGAGGAGAAAACCACTGTGCAGCAGATAGGTAGCAGCAGTGTCCTGGTAAGGTGAAAAGGACACATCAGCATTTAAAATGAGAAGAGCCCTGAGCTATTTAAGTCTACTGCATGGTCCTCTTATGCTCGGCAGGAATGTGCAGGGCAGGCTACAGTTCCTCCTCGAGGAGTGTGCTGTCTGCCAAGGCACTGGCCCAGGGAGCAGGCAGACACGCACAGCACTGCAGGAACAACACAGAGCTCCCCAGAGTGAGTGTGTACCTAAGGTCTTTCGTGAAGCAAGACAACAGCTCTTCTCCACAGGGAGCTGGCCATGCTCCACAGCTCAGCCCCACAGAGGGAGAGGCACCTTCTGCTGTTCTTACCTATCATCAAAAACAAGCTTTGCTCTTCTTGACTTGGAGCTCTCCGTAGACTGAGCAGACACAGGAGGGCAGCTGGATGAACTGTTCAGAATCTTTTCCTGAAAGGAAATTGGTGCCAAGGAATCAATGTAAAGAACAGCTACATCTTTGCCTTCAAGAACTGCATCTGTTGTATACATTCCTCCCATGATTTCATACATTATATGCAATAAGGTCAGTTTTGCAGCTGATTTAGCTGCCATTCACTATAAACAGTAACACAGCTGCCATGGGGCTTTCACCTACTGCTGGGACAGAGGCTATAACCAAGCTCCTCAGTCTAACACACCAGGGGATCTCCATTAGAAGAAAGAACGCAGCCAAGGCTTTCTAGATACACACAGGCCAGGGAATCCCTGCCTGAATCCCCCATGTCTCTGCCTCGAGGTCCTGGTTTTCCACTCTAAAAAAGAGCTGATGATTATTGTTTATGATTTCTCCTTTCTATCAACAATACACTCAGATGAGTGCTTTCGCCTTGGAAAAAGAGTATTTTGGAAGAATAAGCATCATCATCAGGGAGAAACATAGCTGTCTTCACAACACACTGCCCTTGTTCCTCTGAATTACAGCTCATCATGACACTTCAGGCTGAAGACTGGACTCTAGAAACATGCTATGAATCAAAAGCGAACCCATTTGTACTTGCTAAACGATACAAAACAGCTCCCCAGCTTCATGTCTTTTCTGCTCTCTTGATTTATCATGACCAAAGGCCATCTATACAGACGTATTTCATAACTTACACTTATCAGATTATTGCTTATCAGAAGGATCCTGGAGTTACAAGGCACCAGACTGGCACAGCAACGTGCTATCTGCCATTGTAACGTGAAACAGCAATGAAACATGCAGTGCAATGCAGGAGGAGTGCTTACTACTTGACTAAGCAAGCATGATTAAGCATATGTGAAGAATAAAATGATAAACATCTCACACATTAACTGCTGGCTTCAGGACATTTTCTATGCTGACAAATAAAGGGCAAAGCCTCAGCCTGTAAGGTAAAGGCACTACCTGCAGCTCCTGGAAGTGCCTCACACAGCCACTGACGTGCACAGCCCTGCCAGGCTCCTCCGACCTCACCGCACTGCCAATGGCACTAACCCAGCATCTCCCAGTTCAAGAGCTCCACCCTGATGACTAAATTGCTTTCAGCCATCACTGATGTCTATTTGCTGCTTCACTCCTCCCCAGATCAATTCTCTTTCCTGAACATTGTCAGATTTTGCTTCTGAGTTTTCTCATTGCAAATCCAGCTCTGAGGTTTAGCAGCTCCTTCAGCTCCAGGAGCCCATCAGAAGCCCTGGGGCTTTGCTGCAGAGAGCTTGGAGGCAGCCACACCAGCACCTGCAGCACACACTGGAATCACACAGAAAGGTGAAATCCTCCCAGTTAAACACTGTGCTCAAAACCGGTTATACAACAGGAACTGCGCAGCACAGGTACTCAGCAATACACTCTCTGATGGCTTCACAAGCTAAATTCTATCCAGTCCTACACATGTATATACTGACCAACAAACACATTAAATTCAGTGACCTAAAAGCATAATTTTCCTATATTTTTAAATTCCATCACACTGAAACATCTCCCTAACCTAAATCTCTTACAACCTTTTTCTGCACCATCTTTATAACCATGTTTTCTCCACTCCAACCACACACAGTGCTGCATATTCCCAACCTGCAGTTAAAATAATCAGTCTGTGGTCCTACAGTGTCCTGAAATGAGAGCTACAGCTTCACAGCCTAGCACTTGAGAGTGGACCAAGCTCCTGCTCTCCTCATGACACAATGCACATCCCAAACCAATTGCATTTAACTTGAACTGCAAATTGCTGCTTAGATCACGCGGAGCATATCAAACTGCAATGCAAAGCAAGAGGCCCGTACAGGAAAGCCCTTTACCTTGGTTTCTTTAGCACTGCTAGAACCCTTGCCCTCTGTTTTCCTCTGTTTGGAAGACGAGCTGCCTTTACTGCCACCACTGCCTTCCTTGCCAAGGTTGCTGCTGGACTTCAGGGACGAGGACTGACTGAATGTCCTCTTCCGGGAGCCATGCTCTGGCTTAGCATCTTTCTGCAGGACCGGAGCAGCAGGAGACGGCAGCAAATCCTTTTCTTTAATAGCACTTGGCTTTGAGGACCTGGACCAAAGAAACAAATTCAGCTTTGGGGTTTCTTTCCTTAAAAAATCCCAAAATGAAACCAACCAAGCCCCGAAAACAACCCCCCCCCCCCCAAAAAAAAATAAAAAACCTTGTCTTTATTAATTTGAATACATCTATTACTTGAAACTGATATACTTTTTAAACAAAGCAGGTCTTTATTGTTCAACCTGGCAAAGCAGGTATGGAGGGAAAGAGACCAATCATCCCGGTGAATAGGTTCCTATGAAGCCAAAGTGAACTTGCTTTCCCCATCTCATTTGTTCCGACCTGAACACACAGCAGACAAGTTCTAACCATAAAACCACACCCCTCCAAGAGTTCTTCACAAAACATCCACCCTGAACACTTGGGATGTAAGGAATGGATGCCAGCGTTAGCGCCAGGCTGTCTGTTCCCGACTCATCATCTAACAGCTCACATAGGAGATGGCCCAGATAAACGTTCTCTGGAACCCAAGCATCTGGAATGTGTTCTCATTGTAGCCTTTCAGTACACTCTTACTTGGCTGCTGAGGGCTAACGCTGGCTATTCCAGGCTTGCCATGATCATTATTTCTACCCATTACCTTTATAAGATCAGAGTTTCGTTTCATTCTATGTCCTGTAGATAACTGTGCTGGCAATCAAACAAGTATCAGAAATAATAGGTAGAAAAGCATAATCAAGCCAGAAATGCATCCACTTACTCTACATCTCTTTCCTAACAAATAGTAAGCCACTGTTTAATTCAGAATGGGCAAACAAGCTTCCTAGCATCCGATGAGCTGCAGCTCCTCACATTATTTGTAATTTGGCCATTACCCACTACACAAAACTATTTTCCATGATATAATTATCCCAGTTTTCAGTCACTGGATCTGAAAACAGCCATTTGAAAAGGCAGTGGAAAAAACCCTTACTTTCTCCTGCACAGTAACACTGACCAAGAAAGACACAGCATAACGGCTATACCAAAAAGCATGGGAATGCACAGAGATAGCAAACAACTGAAGGAGGACTGAACATTACTGAGTTGCTAATTCTGTGTTACTTTGCTTTTGTGTAATTCACACATTCCTTAGCTAATCTCTCAAGCAAATGTGAGGCTAAATCCACGGATCCAAGTCTCAAACCCATCAGCTTCCCATATAATGCCGGTGTGCCGGTTTTAGCTTGGAGAGTTACTTTTCTTCCTAGTAGCTGGTAGGGTGGTTGTGTTTGGGATTTAGTATGGGAATAGCATTGATAACACAGGGGTATTGCAGCTGTTGCTAAGTAGTGTTTACACCAAGTCAAGGACTTTGCAGCTTCTCACGCCCCAGCAGCGAGGAGGCTGCGGGCACAAGAGGTCAGGAGGAGACCCAGCCAGGACAGGCGGCCAAAGGGACATCCCAGACCATATCACACCATGCTCCGTCTAGAAACCAGGGGGAATTGTTTGGGGAGACCCCAATCACTGCTCATGGATGAGCTGGGTATCAGTCAGTGGGCGGTGAGCTCCTGTGTTGTGCATCCCTCGGTTGGTTGTTTTTCCTTGAGTTTTATTTCTCTTTCTCATTTGGTTATCTCCCTTTTCATTGCAATTATTAGCATTTTGCTTCATTTCAATTAATAAACCTCCCAATTCTCCTCCCCATCCCACTGGGGGATTGCAACAAGCGAGCAGCTGCCTGGCACTTAGCTGCCAGCTGGGGTTAAACCACATTTAAGCCAGTTAAGTAATTTATTTACTGGGAAGCATTGATTCCATAAGACACCGACCCTTCAACATGAGTAGTTACCTCACTTCTGTTAAGTAAAACAATTGTCTATGGTCAATGGTTTTGGTTATGGAAATTAATTTCCACCAAGAACTAGAAGAAACCGAATTCTGTCTGAAGGGCAAGAAACAATGAAACGGTACCAACTGATTCATAATGTGGAAAGACGTGGTGGGAGCAGGCAAGGAGGAGAGGGGAGAAGACAGGCACCGTCTTCTTGATCACCCTGAGCCCTCAATGGTGAAAACACAGCCGAGATACTCACTCCCTGCTGCTGGAAGTCTTGTGTCCGGATGGAGCTTTTTCTTCCAGTTTTGTCTTCTTGCTTTCACTGGCTCTGTTCTCATCCTCGTTCTGAGAAAAGCAAACGAGAAATAGACCCAGGCAAAGGTCCAGAGTTACAGCTTCACTGACAGTGGCAATGCTTCAAACAGAGACTTCATTTAGAAGGTGTTTTGCAGTGTACAAGATAGCTACAGATGACAAGGATATGCCCTACAGTATCTACTCCATATCAAATATTAGACCAGACCCCAATACTAGAACATAACTGAGAACAAAGTCTGGATTCTGAATTCCCAACCTGCATAGAAGAATCAGCAGCCAAGCTGTTCATTCTAGCACAAGCATGTTATCACCATGAAATACTGCAAGTATCGACACAGTGAATAAGGTCTCCTTGAAAACACTCAGCTCAGTAAGTGGTCGAGTTTTCTTAGGTTGCTCAGTAGGAAAACTGCTTTAACTGAAATTATCCATCTCCTCTGGAGAGTCAAATGACTCTCTGAATGGTATCACAGAAACATGGAATCATGGAATGTTTTGGCTTGGAAGGGATCTCCAAGCCAAGGTCCTCCAGCTTAAAGCCCCTGTGTCCAACCTGGCCTTGAACACTGCCAGGGATGGGGCAGCCACAGCTTCTCTGGGCACCCTGTGCCAGCACCTCAGCACCCTCACAGGAAGAACATAACCACACAATCCTTTGATTCCAGCTGTCAACAGTTTTACACCCACGGGCAAATCCCTGTCAAAATGGCATTTTCAGGATGAAATCCCATTTCTGACCCCCCTGCACCAGGGCTGCACAGTGCTGACTGCATGGAAACCAGGAACCTGTAAACATTCATTGGGTCCCTGAGTCCATCTCACAGGTCTGCTCTTTATACAGACTGTCTCTGTTCTGAGGTTTCTAAAAGCAGCTTAAGATTACACTGCCAACTTCTTACCATTCCCCCCTCTCAAGAGTATCAGTTCTATTCAGCTCCCCATCGATTCCTGGCCATTCACTGCCCTCAGGCATCCCTCCTACTCATTTAGAGGTGAAAAGATGAAATGCTTTTCTGCAAAATATTACATATCACTATGGAGAGATCCCCCTGCTCTCAGTAGAGCAGCACCCCTGAGATGGCAGTTTCTGCTGCTGCCATGCCCCAGGCCCATTTCTGCCCCATCCCTTGTCCTGGCACTATGCAGCTGCATGATTCACGGGCTCGAGGAGCTGATCCAGATGAGAAGCACCTTTTTGTTGGCCAGGTGAATTTTCCATTGGATCAGCTGCCTGAGGTGGCCTGCAGTGCAACTGGGGCTGTGTCAGATCAAGTGGAGGCATGAGAGGGCAGGAAGCAGCGCTCACAGGCACAGAAGCTATGCTACCTCCATGAGCTCCAGCTGCAAGTGCGACCTTCTCCCTTCCCCTTTTCCCTCCAAAGGAAAATCCCATCAATCTCTACCACCACAGGGATGATCCATGTGTCCTACACAACACAAACAAAATCATCTCCTAAACTGCTCAGTCACCGCACTGAGGTACGAACTGTGCCGCTAGGCTATGTGTGTGACACCAGCAGCGATCCCCTAAGGGGCTAAGGCACAGGCAAATCTCTCGCTATGAAATCATCACCTGCTTGTGTTTCCTTTTGCCTTTTGTAGAACTCTTGTCAGACGGCTGCTTCTGGGATTCTCTCGTGTGCTTCTCTGGCACGGGTTTCTTTTCCACTTTGGGTGCGTCAGCATCCTTGTAAGGCTTCCCTGGTATTCTTGATAAGAGGTTCAGGTCAATCTTCACAATGAGTGGGTACCTTTCATCAGGATCACTGAGTGGTGAAAGAAGCTCTTTCTCTTCCATAGGAGAGAACATTCTTTGCCGAAAAAAGCTGTCATCCTCCTCCATGGAAGATTTAACAGGAGTCCTATTGCTCTCAGAATATTTGGGTGTTTGTGAGGAAGGAGGCAGGCTCTCATTTTCATCTGAATCAGAGGATGAGGTATCTGTTTCTATGAATTCCCTGGATTTCTGGGCAGATTTGCTTGAAGCTTTGTATTTCTTTTTCTCTGTTGTAGGCCGAGGGGAAGATTTAGGCTCTTTCTTTATATTGGGTTTTCTGGAGCCTTTTGTGGCTGCCTTATGCCTGTTGGAGGGGATATTTGTTGCCATGTCTACTGGGGTTTCACTTTCTATTTTAAGACCTCCTCTAGGCTCTTCAACAGATGTCTTTTCTGCTTTCTTGGGCTGCTTTTTACCTACAGTCCTCCTCTGTGTGGAGCTGTCACTCTGGGCAGGTGATTTCTGCCTGCCACGACTGCCCTCCGAGCCCTTCTGGGTGGGTTTGGAATCTCGCCCCGGTGTAGAGGAAATGGAATCCTTGGATCCACTTTGATCAGTGTATCCGCTCCCTGTGCCCGGATCCCGTCCCTCCTTTTTATAGCCTTGGGAAGATGGAATATTGCTGTCCACAGAAGAAGCTGGTGATACTTTATGTGAGTTAACTTTGTTCAACCAGTTATCCAGTTGCCACTTGTTTGTTGGTGGTGGCTCTGGCTAAAAAAACAAACAAAAACCACAGTGTTACATAAAGTATCCCACATTTCTCCCATCTTTCCCATGGGACAGCTGTAACATGCTGCAGGCCAAGCAAGAGGTACACCAGAATAACAGAGATAAACGATGAATAAGACAGAGGTTGATGAATATAGGTATAAATAACAGCTCTTCTTTTTCCTTCCTCTGGAGCAGCTGCTAACAACAGGCAGTATTTGCTGCCATGGCTTTCACCCCAAGAGCCTGCAGCTTTTTAGGGTGCTGTTACCATATCTAACTTCTGCTCTCTAATAGGCAATTGGTGGCAAAAAGCACCTCAAACTCAAACCTCAAATGTGTGCTTGTGTAGAGAATTGTTACCATAACCAATCACAGGCACCTCAGTTCATCTTGAAAACAATCCCATGATTTGATTACTCTTTTCTGCTTTTAAAACTCAGGATTAATGCCCAGCCAATGATGAGAGCCCAAATCCATGTCAAACCCTACCTCGGGGGATGCGCTCTGGGATGGTTCATTAGCTTCACTGTCACTGGAACTGCTTTCACTTTCAGAGTCGGATCCTGAACTGCTTTCAGATCCACTATGGCTGCTCGAGTCATCCCGTGAATTATCTGCTCCTTCACTGTTATGCTGTGAAGGTTCAGAGTTACTGAAAACAAAAATGAGGGAAAATTAACAAATGCCACCAAAGGCACAAACAGATCCCAGAATTCTTGCATTAGAAAGAATAAAATGTAGTATTTGAATTAACAGTGATGAGAAAATTCAACATAACCGAGCACAGGTCACGCTGGAACAAACACCCACCCTTGTTCCCCCCTTCCCAAAGCCGTCAGTGTAGTTAGCAGCATTTATGCTATTTAATCACCGATTCAATTCTAATTGCCTTTTGCTTTAACACAAGACGAAACACAGACATGAAATTCAGAAGTCAGGAGTGCTGACAGCGCTGAGCATCACCACTCTGCTCTCCCTGCGCAATGCAGCAGGAATGCCTACCTTCCGGGTGTGCTCCTTGGCACTGTCTTATCGCAGTCCTGCAATCAAGAAAAGGAGCATGAAACTTCCGCAAGTCAGTTAGGACTGTACATACACTTCAGTTGCAAAGCATCACTTTAGAGCTCTTACAGCATTCAGTGCTTGCCACAACGTAAAGTCATCTGCATTTTCCTCATACAGCAAACCAGAGTTATTTTCTCCACGTTTTCACCACAAATCTATTATCCCAGTATCCCATACATTCTGGCTGCAGTTCCAAGAGCTCCTATTTCCACCACTCACCACGTTTTCATCTTTTTGAATGAGATGGTTCAGCATTTTACAACAGTTCCCCAAACGCCAGAGTAGCAGGAATGAACCCACTAAAAGCACTATCTCGGGGTCTCCCGCATGAAGACAATCAAGTACTAGAGCTGGGGACAGGAGGAAAAGAAGCAGGAGAGGAGTGTGGCCCACTGCAGGGTAGCACAGACCCCCCAGGGACCTTTTATTTAGCTAAATGCCATTTCTGGCAGAAGCTGCACAAAGTTAATATTGACAAAAAGGAGAAAAGAGACTTCTCAACAAAATAAAGGTGCTGCTATATACCCCTGGTTTCAGATACAGCATCCCTTATTATCCCAAGCACACTCCCAAGCTACTACTGTGCGGAGAAGTTTATACCAGGCACTCTTCCGCTGGAGTGGCAGAACACGAAAGGTTCTATCTTTAAATGGTGCACCACCCCATATGTTTAAAGCACACTATTGCCATTTTATGCTCAGAGAAAGCCCACCTGGAATCAGTAAACCAAGATTTTCTAAATCCAAGCATACTGTTTCCACAAACCAGGTAATTTTCCCCAAGTTTACGTTTAGGAGGTTTGTCTAAAAACATTCCATTTGGTTTTTAATCCTAAACCTCCTCTTCAGCTGCTCAGTTTGCTGGTGGAATATTGAATACTGCTCTATTTCTGAAGCTCTGTGTGAAGGAACGTACCTGCTCTCCATCGCTGTCTTCGCTACTGCTAAGTTTTAAGTCATCTTTCAACATACTAAGTAAAAGGGAGAAAGTGAGACAAGTTTTTCCATGTACTTAATTACTTTCAAAGCATTCTTCTACATTTCAACATGCTATTGTTTATACTACAGAGTAGGCTGCGTGGGTGAAATCCACAAGACACCATTCTAGCATTTAACATTCACGAATGGTGAGTTTAGTCATTCTTTGGAGAAGAATAAGGATTCTGGTACTGAGACTCCTTAGTCCATTCTGTTCAATTCAGAAAGGAAATTTAACACAATTTACTGATGCAGGATGAATTAACTTACAGACAATGGCCAGGAATACTGTGTTAAATAGAATGAAGAAAGCTAACACTAGGGGCTGTTTCCTGTCTCATGGCAACACTGCAACTGTTGTAAGCCATAATTACTATTATTCAAAGCCATCATTATTTATGGTAGTCATACATGCACACAGTTTCACAACACAAAATAGGTGAACGCACTGGAAACACCAAGCAAGACTACAGTGCTTTTGTGCTTATTGAAACCCCCTCTGATTACAGAAACAAAACATCTTACTCTGTCTGGTTCGATTCGCATCTGGAAAAAGAAAAGGAGAAAGATTAGAAGGGCAATACATCCAAATTCCACAGCCCTGCTGCTCTACTGGTGATCTGAAAACAAACACCAGCCTCTAGCATCTAGTTCTGACATGTTTCATTGCTATCCTTCGACAAAAGATGCATTTCTCCCCTTTTTTAAGTTCTTTTGACCAGATCCCAACCACTGAGGGGGTTTTACTGATGAAAGCTGGACTGTCACATGAAACAGCATCTCAGCTTTCTTCCTGTGCATCCCAGTCAAGAACTAACTCTCACTCTTAGATGTTCTCAGAGCCCAGTTCCTTTGGGAACAGCCCAGTTCCTTCTTGGTCTATAGTGCTGTGACAGAAGCAAAGCCAAATGGTGAATTTGTATTTCCACCACATATTGAACTGGCTGCAGATGAGCATCTTAAACAAACTGACTATGCCCACAATAACTGAGGGGTTCTTTTTGTTTTATTCCCTTCTCATAGGCCATGTGCTTTTGAATCTTGCTGATACCATACCATGTGCACAGACAAGCAGAACTAGACTTCATCTGTGGCTGCATCACAACAAATGCTAGCTCAGTTTTCAGAATCTACAAACACTTCCCTTTAACATACACCCAGCTGCTAAACATTGGTTTTCTCTGCCATATTTCTTTGGAAACAATTTTTTAACAGCTTGTATTGATTTCCAGGTGTGAGAAAGGTGCAATACAGCCATCTAGAATACTCCACCTGCCTTTTTAATTCCAGTTCACGACTGACAAAGTAAAACACTGGGTCTTTGTGTAACTAATGGAAACATCTCTCAGTCAGTTCAGACACTGAGCAGAACAAACTCAGATCCCAAGCGTAAAGCACACTGTACTGTCTCCTCCAGTGCAAACCAGTTCGCACCCTATCTGTGCTGTCACCACAAGCTGCTTCCAGCTGACAGCTCTGCAATGCACACATTTGGGAAATCCTGCCCCATCCTGCTCATTCCTACATGCTGACACCACTGTGGTTCCCAGGCTGACTCCAAGGTCCACACTCTCGCACATTTATCCTGACAACTGAAAAGAAGCCAGGGGTATGGAAAGGCAGCACAGGGTGTGTGTTACTCGCTCCAGTGAGCAATACTTGGTCTAATGTCCCAGAAAATGGCTGCTTAACCATGATCCCCTTTTTGTGCCAGTCAAGCAGAAGTGCAAGAGCTGACCCATCCTTGTGAAAGAAACTGCTATTGTCCAAGACTCTTAAGATCCAACTATTGTTTGTGAAACGTTTTCTCAGCAGCCACTTACGATTTGGACTGATGACCATTGGATGCTTTTGATGAAGGATTATAACGTTCTAGAAGAAAAAAAGAAGAAAGGCACAGTGAAAACTCAGCCAGCAAAACAAGGCACTCCAAAGCTACCAAGAGGATACAGACAGAGAGAAACAGGAAGAGTCAAGGAGACATGAGAAAGTAGTAACAGCTGACACAAGTACAACCTCCAACAGACTGAAAGGAATGGAGAGGAGAATGGATACAGAGAGAAAATACTAAATACAGCAAATGTTAATCAAGAAACTCTAGAAAATGATTTAAATCACTGCTGTCTGAACCAATACACAATTTGTTATTGATGGTGCAAAAGATTAATTTGTTGCCTTCGACACGCAGGATTACAGGATATAAATCAGCCTGTCCCTACGCAGCTTGTCAGCAAATGACCAATCTGCACATCCAGAAATCAAACTCGGAAGTCAATTCTTAAAGCAGGAATACATCCGGATGTGATCTGCTTTTTGGTTTGGGGCTTTTTTCCTTCCCCTTTCTCTAGTTCCGGCAAATGGCTAAGTGTAGAACAGAAACTAGAACTGGGGCTGCCAAAAGCTTCCCAGAGAATTCAAACAGGAATTGAAAACTGATGCTGGGTTTTGATTAACTTTGCCTCTTCACTCATGGCCCTAAAGATCAGTTGCTCCTCTAACAAAGTCTGTGGTTCAGTATTTGGGACTGGAGTTCTGTTTCCTTAATGTCCCACTGTACCAAGTGTTCAGATTAAGCTGCATGTGAATATCTAAGACTAAAGCATTCGTCTTTTACCACTTAATCTGTTTAATCACTTCAAGAGGAAGGGGAAAGACTTTGTGAAGGGAACAGCACAAACCTAATTCAATTTTCCCTGGTAGTTACCTGTGCTGTTATGGTCTCTAGTAATATTCAAAACAATGATAAAGCGAAAATAAAGCTGCGTTTGTCTGAAATCTGAAAATGCATTTTGGGACATGACAGTCAATATTATAACTGAGCCTAACACTGTACGAGTTCCTCTCCAGTCCTCTCCTCATTTTAAAACAGAGTGAAACCAAACTGAGGTTGCAATGTGCTGCCTCTTCTGCAACGTAAGCATGAGCCCAACCTCGGTTTCCAGCTTATCTCCAAGCAGGGAGCTGGCTTTTCTGCAGGGTTTTTGGTTCAGGACTCCGCTCTTCCCAGTTCAATGAAGTACGGAGAGAGGCATTTTGTCCAAACGATGAATTAAAACCACTAATTTTTTCCCTAGAGGACAATAACAACCTTGCAACTCAGTTACAGCTTTCCACATCACAACAGAACCGTGACACAGAGCCAAGCAATTGTTTAAGAGGTTAAAACCTGAGAAAAGGAAAGAAACTCTGAACTTAGACTCCATCCCAACACTGCTCTGGAAAGTCTCATTCTCTAAAGAGCAAAGGGTGGAGAGAAAAGCGAATCACAACAAAAACACTGAACATATTACAGGAAGTGTCATATACTTACTCTGCTCCCCCGTGCCAAAACCGGACTGCTGAGACTCCTAAGGGAATAAAAGATCACAAGTGGTTTTTCACTGGGAATTTTAACACCTCAAAAGCCATGCTGGAAGCAAGCTGCTCTTCTGACTGAAAGGGTGGCACCCAACCCTTACAGAGAACACCCAACGATACAGGAGGGATTTGGTATCTGGGCCCCAACACCTCTCCCCAGCCCTCATGACCCACCAGCACAGGGAAGGCGCACTTCCAACTCCTCTTCCTCAGCACAGCTTTCCCCCCACTTGCTTAGCTTTAAGAAGGCCACACGCAGTTGTGTTAGATGATAGCCAAAATGCCAAAACCCCTATGCAATGTCCATAAACCCCATCTTCATGTACGTTTGCCCGGGGAGGAGCTGTTAGGTAGCTTTTTCTTTATCCTCCTTATACACAGAGAAGCTTTGCTGCAGGCATTATGTACTTTCACTCAAACTCCGAGCTGGTCCCTGGCAGACGCAGCCCCTAAGGGCTGGCTGACATGTCATTCCTCCCTGCAAAGGCCACATCTTCGTGTGATGGGACAGGTCACTTGTACAGAAGCCAGTGGACAAGGACATGCAGCTTCCTTTGGTACATAATGAATCTGTTACCTGTAAATCAAGCCATGGAAGATAAACCCTTGGGAACATTACCACTTGTGTAAGTGCCTTCTGAAACCCTACGATCCTGTTTCAACAAACAAATATGCAGAGGCTACCGAGTTACTGAAAACCTACTTCTAGGCTTGAGTGCCCTTTTAAAATAGGACCTTCCTGACCTCATTTTAAAACGAGGACAAATGCTGGCCCCATAAATCTAACTCGAAAATCTTTGGCTCAATTCATGATGTTATACACACACTTCTTGCTTAAATGCTCTGGCAGTGGCAAATCAGAACTGCAATTCACCACTGAGTTCCCGGATTTGTGGTAAAGCTGTGACCCAGTTTTCCCAACCAGCCGAGGCAGTGACATGCAGCAGCTACAGGCACAGTTTACAAAATCTGGCTTTCTAAACACACAAAAGCTTCCCCCGCACAGCAGAGCTCACTTGGGCACTTCTTATTTCCCTTGGCTTTTTATTTCAAGCTGTTGCAATAATGCACTCGAGTACATTGTTGACAGTGAACTTGATCGGGAGCTCTCCTTGTAATAAGGGGCTGCAAACAGCCTCTAATCTTTACTAACTGAAACGAAAGGACAATGAAAGTAAAATCAACCTGCAAAGTGAAGCTGCTTGGAGAGAAGCCTTGTGACCTCAATGGAGAGGAACAGCTAAGCTTCCTTCAGTATAAAACCTGATTTTCACCTCTTACATAGACACAAAGAGTGCGAGCACAATTCCTTGATTGCCTTTTGCCACTGTCACCTCAGAGATTTTGACAAGCTCCAAGTCAAAAAAGAGGCTAAGACCGCAGTGGTCAAACCCCACATCTATGGAGCAACTGCACTGGGTGAGCACAGGAGGAGGAACGGGCCCTGCTCCTACCAGTACATGGATCACAAATCCTGCAGCAAACACCTGCCTAATTGCTCACTGTAGTCAACTTCCCATTTCCAAGGCACAGAGCAGCCTTTCAGTGAAGTGCACTTTAATGAGGTGTTATGTTGAGATGCGCAACTTTTTCCAACTCTCTCACCAACCATTTTGCCTTTGAATAAATATTTCTTTAAGAAACTAAGACTTACAGAAAAAAAAGCTCTCCTTTCAACTCCAGTTATTTATAGCTGCACGTTCTAAAGGCCTGCTTCACAAAGAAGGCATTAAAAACAACTTAAAGGAAGGAAACCCTTTTAACCAAAGTATAATAGGCTGCTGAGGTTCGATAGGGAAGACACTTCAGCAGGAAGCAAAAAACTGACACAAAAACCATGGAGAGAAAAGCATCGGCCAACGGGATGGAACAGCTGCGGGGTACCAAGCTCTCATTTGCAGGTTACCAGCTTGGCCGGAGCCCCAGTTTCCATTCAACGTCTGAAATCTGAGGTCAGGTCTCATTTCTACTTCTCAGACGTTCCTGCATTACAGCAGTTTGAGGGATCTGAGCGTGGGCCTCTGCAGTAACTCCAACATGGAGCAGACACTGCATAACCCTGGAGACAGGGGCTTCATCGCCAAAGATGCCTCCAAGTCACTGCTCTGGTCTGCAGGGACAAAACCTGCCAACCCTCTCACATGGCTTTGAAACAGACAACTTCCACCCTCTGACCAACAGCTGGGCTTAACGTATCTTACAAACATGCCCATGTTCCTGGAGGTTCACACTGTGAGCCCACGGCTTAATGAGGTTGCACAGGACAAAACGATAGCATTGGGTCCCAGGTAACACTTTTTATCAGGTCTCAGGAATCCACATTCTCTGCATGAAACCTCTCCTGACCTATTTTCATGAAGCTTTATCTCCTGATTCAAAGACTTCCTGATAACTGTTAGATATATTTATAGCAACCAGAGAGGCCCCAGTCAGTTCCTTCAAGCTACTCACTATCTACATGTAGGGAAAACCATCCTATCCCTACAGTGTTAGCAGAAAATCAACTGCTTCACCAAAGGGAGCTGAATTTTATGTGTGCAGGCAAAGCATACCACGCTTCTGCCCACAAGAGGAATGCTGTGAAATACCTCAGCATATTACTTGCCAGTGAAGTGAGTGCAGTATTACAGAGAACGAGCTTGCCCCGAACAGTACTGCTGATTAAAGTAAACCACTGTTCTGTTTTGCTTTCTGAATCCTGCTCTGGGTCCAGACTGCACAAGCCTATGGCTCGCTAACTCACTGGAATCCTGCAAAGATGCTGCTGCCAAGAATGACAGAGGGGAAAGGCAGAGGAAATTATAGGCTTTGGATGCTGAGAGAGAATCTGACAGAGCTCCATGGCTAAGATGTGCAGCCACAAAACGAAAAAGCTGGCACAAAGTCAGAAGCCTCTGAGCAGCCATAAATGGAATTTCTTGCGAACGGGGTGAAGCAGCACAATCCGGGTTGATGGTCCAAAAGCCCACAACCCACCTTTTAGGTTCAGACACTAACACCACCGTGCAATCTTACGTAGCTTCTCTCTGCATCACAGAGACATTTGTGGCTGCACACCTCCTTTCTTCCCAAACTGAGGCAAATACCAGAGAAATGCAGACAAAAGCGGTTCTAGCAAATGTACTGAAAAGAGAGTGAAGGGAAGCATTTCCCTGAAGGTTCAGGAATAAATATTCAAAGCAGTGAAGCACCTCTGTGGATGAGGAAAGATGTGGAATTTCTTTTACAATAAAGGTTAAGAACTATTTCAAGCGCAGTTTTATGTCACACAGCAACTAAACCCTGACTGAAAGTAATATATGCAAGATTAATATTGATCTACAGTTAAGAAAATAGACAAGGAGATTTATTTCTAGATATGCCTTCAAAAGGAAAGCTGAGAACTCTATGGCTTATTCCCCATTTTCAGCTCACTGGAGAGAAGCGAGGAAGACGCAGGGAGACAGAACATGCAATGCAGATGGTGATGACTCCAGGACTGCCCGTAGCTCTGGGGTGTTACCCGGCACAGGAGCCTGAACTGTTTCACTTAGCACCAGCCCATGGGAGTTTTGTGGATGTGTACTTACAATGTGAGACCAGGAACCTTGGGCTGAAAGAAGCTAGTGTCAAAGCACTCACATAAAACAATCGGTTTACAGATAGATTACATTAAAGACCTCAACGAGAGAATCTTCCTAAAGTACCTTTGTGAACTGCTCTGTTTTGGGGAGTAATGTGCTTCCAAGAGGAAGCTGAGAGCAGCAAGCGATGCTCTAGAGCAGCAGTCTGGCCAGGAAAAGGGCAGTCTAAATTATTATGAAGACAAACAGTGTAATTTCTTCACTCTGAAGTTATGCCAAGTTAGGGGTGGAGTACCCCAATCCATTTCAGATATGTTGAGTCTGGAATAAAACTGCATTGTTGAGTTCAATCTTGCTCTGGTAATCAGCAAATACAGGAAACAAACCATGAATTCTTGGATGAGTCAGCCAGTGCAAGCTGAGCTGTGCTTGCAGAAGTCGCTACCCCCAGCTAGCTGCCCTGCCTACCCAGCAGCTTCCAGGCGCTGCAGATGGCAGAGCTGGATTTGAAGGCAAATCATTACCAGAGCCTGTCTGCTGGTAAACCCCGGAGCTGGGGCTGCTGACCCGGCCCCGGGGGAGGCAGCAAGCAGCCAGCAAGAGAACTCCTTCCTCAGAGGTGTCAGCTCCAGCAGATCTCCTGGAAACGTGCCCTGAGCTGTCAACAGCAGCAGAGAACAACTAATTTGTCGTTAGAATTAATAGCTTAAACACATCAGTAGTTATGAAGTGCATGGGAGGTTGGGCAGGGATCTTCTGGAACAGTCTGAAAACTTCTTTCGCAAAACAGCTGATTTTTAAACTGCTGCAGTCATATTCTTGGTAACTGAAAATGTAAGACCTAAGAGCACGATTAAAGGACTTCAAAATGATGAGGAAAATTCAGGTTATGAGGAAAAGTACATTGAAATTTCTTAGCATTTACTGTACCAGATGGAGACAAACATGCTTGCTTGGCTCTACACAAAGTGGCACAAAGATTCCCCACAGGGAAAAAGGCCCAATGGCATTTTCAAGCTTCACAAGTATCCTGAAGAAGGTCTGAATTTATGAAACTCAAAGTAAAATGAAAGTTCTATAATTGACATCCCTGCTCACTGCTCTGGGTGTGTGATGCAGAGGAAAACCAACGGCATTCTTCATGAGGCTACTGCTGACCGCTCTTGTTGTGAAGCAAGATAAAAGAGATACAAAGCACTGAAACAAAGCCAGAACTATAAAGAATTGAACTTCAGAGAGCTCCAAAACCCTGATCTTTAACAAGAGTTACTCTTTCAACAGCATTCAGCGTTTGGCTACAGCACTGACCTTTGTTGGAAAAGGAAATTTTGACGGTTCAGTTTTGCATGGTGTATGAATAGCAGTCAGTGGAGGAGGCCAAGAATGGGTCATCTCCTACAACCAGAACAAAAAAGGAAAGCTATTAACAAAAATTAAAGCAAAGATTTCAATTTACAGCCTTGACCCACATGGTAACCCTGCCTCTCGATTTGCAGCTCACTGCGCACACTTCACTAAGCTTTATTTGCCAAATGGGTAACAAAGATTCTGCACATAAAGCTAAATTTTAAATTGCTAGCTATGAGAACAGAGAGTCAAGACATAATAACAAGCAGAAAGCATAAATCAATAAAATGGATTGGCCTGAACATAAACTGCAGCAGAAGGCAGAGTCTGATCAATTCAGACTGTGAAGAGAACATGGAGGATGCAGGGGTAGAAAGAAGAATCCTAGGAAAGAGAAACCTACGAAGTTTGAGGAGAAAAGGGGAAAATCAAATGCCTGAAGCAGGAAACTGCTCTCTCAGGGTGTCTCCAAGGACCATGGAGCAGACACATCACGTGAAGACTTGAGAAAATAACCCGGGTAGAAGAGAAGGGAAAGCTCCGCCATGGGTACCAGAAGAATTACTATAATCTGAAAGATATGAGGACTGTATTCTGGGGGAAGAAATGGGCAATTCTGGTTAACAGGGAGGTGGCCTGCAAGAACAGGAATGCAGTGAGGATATCCAGCAGATGATGTGCACACCCAGCATTGCCCAGAGCCCAGCTTTGCTTTCAGTCTTCCCCAGCCAACCTATGCTAGAGGAGTACTTGAAGAGCCCTCCTGTAATGACTCGCAGCCAAGTCAATTTAAAACGTACTACTCAACTGCTGAGTACTTCCCACCTCCTTAGGAACATTTGTATTCTCAACAAATAAGTTAGGAACAAAAGCACAGAGGACTTACTTTTAGAATCTCATCCACGCAGCTCACCTCACCAGATGCTGATGCCTACAAATCAAAAGTCAGGGTTAACATCTCCTACAGCAAATCTTCCTTAAAAGACCCCAGGGGCTAGAAACAGTTCAAAATAAACTCCAGTCCTTGGCATGATTCACATGGATACAAGCAGACCGTGCTAATTCTTTTCACCAACATTAATTCTAGTCTTGGATAGATCCATATTTTCATGGTATGAGTCACAGCCAGTTATGAAAATCAAATACAGGAGATCTCTAAAGCTGTGACAATATTCCCTTACTTTTCACTTGACAGTTAAAGAGATCACAGCCTGTCCGTGATATTAAAAACTTGTGGAGAGAGAGGAAGGGGAATCATACAAAGCTTTCCATCATTTCCTGGAAGAAGCCACTGATAATATCTGAACTCAAGTGCACGACCACGAACGCAGTCATGACAGACTGCATTATGAAGTAAAACCTAATCACAGCCTGAATCTAGAAACAGCAGTAATTATGACACTATGAATCTCTGCCCCCTGACTGCTACAAGCAGAAGGGAGCAAAGCAACGACACCATTCACCGCACCAGCATTACCATGTCAAGTCTTTACAGATAACAAAATCATTCCTTTTCCAATTCCCTTCCCTATCCTGGATCTTACTCCACTATTTGTTGAAGTCCCAGGAAGGCTTTTCCCTGGCTCAATTCTCTACCATAATTCAAGCAGTTAAACAGGAGAGGCAATGACACTTCTATTAGGAAAGGCACTTTCCTTGTCAGTGAGCTGCACTCAATCTGTGCCTTAACCACTCAAGAATTCCCAAGCTGCTAAAAGCTGCCAATCCAATAGTGTTTTGTATCCAGCAGAGCTGATAAACGTTCTGAACCCTGGTCAATTCAGCGTGCTTTAGGGTTTGCTTATTTTCCCTAGGTGAAGGTTAATGATCACATCTAGTAATTGTTACACGCCTCAAAAGGAAATCTGATAGACACAGACAGTATCAGCAGTCTGAGGCAACGTGGCTCCCAGAAACAACAATGTATGTATCTAACCTGGAAAAATATTTATGAATATCCCACTTTTTGATTACCTTCTGATTACCAAAGTACCCTCTGAAAATTCGCCTCTCTGCTAAGTCAGCCTTTCTCAATGTCTCAGAGCCTTTACTGAGTAAAAATCACAGCATCCACACGGAAGCAGCAGAAGGAAAACACAATTACTTTTGTGCATTCCCCTGTTAAAATCCACTTCTTCACTGCCTAAGTTTAACATGCTTCATGTAACAACAAACCCAGAGTTTACTAAAAACTAAATCTTAGTTATGGAGATTGGGATTTTAAAGGAGCTGGAAAATCCCAGCCCAAAGGGACTCACATTCAAGAAGCCAGGAAACCAACAGCAACTTACCTCTAGTGGTTGAGAAGGGATTTTCAGCTTGGTTAGATGTGCTTTGCTGTTAGGCTTCAGCTCATTCACCCCGCTGCTGTGAGTCTGGCTACTGTAGTGTTCGGAAGATAACTTTGGTTCCATGGATTCCTGCCCATCCATTGGCCTTACGTACGCTGTGGGTTTCTGCAACATTGAACTGGACTTGGACATTAGTGAAGGTGGAAAAGACTGATTAGAGTGTTGTCCACTTGAAAATGAGGGTACACGAGAGGGAGAGTCCCAGTTGGCATCAGGATCCCGGGGAGACTTTGAACGCTGATGTTCTTTACTGTGGTGATCGCTTCCATGAGATCTCGAATGGCTGGAGCTCAACGAGGGGACAGCAGATGGTTTTCCAGGGCTGGAAGAACGTGGTTTGGAGTGTTCAGACCCATGCTGGCTTTTTTTGCGGCTGCTGCTGCTACTATAGGAGTCACGGTCGTGCCTCTGGCCGCTGCTGCCGCTGTTATTGCCACTGCCGCGCTGAGCGCTGTGCCCACTCTGTAAACCCGAGGACCGTTTCTGGGATTGTGAGGAAGTGCTAGGTGCTGGTCCTACAGGAGTCCATTTGCTGCTCTGATGGGAGCTGGGATTATGTCTCTGATCACCAAAGTAACTTTGGTTTGCTTTGTCATCTGGTGCTGATGGTACGGTTGGTTTGGGGATTCCAACAAGCTTTTGTACTGAGCGGTCTCCTATAAGATCATCCATTTCATCATAATTACCAAGCATGCTCTGAATCCGACTAGACAACTTGTCTTCCTTGCTGGTCTGCAGAAAGAATTGGAACAAACAATGCTTTTAAAAAGACACAACTTCACATTCAGGTCATTGATTTGACAGCTACTGCAGTTAAACTAAATTTCAGGGCTAAGATCGTGGCTACCATCAGCCTTTTTCTGCCATTCTTTCCAAATCCCCATTTTAGTTCCTAAAGCAGTAATTTAACTCCCTAAAACATAAAGAAAATAAGTACTTCAGCAGCAGGAGCAGCTGAAACAGCACTGATCACTGCTTCAAATACTGCACTGGTGAGCTGAATGCAAGTATAAAGGTTGTAGGTGCCTCCTGTCACCTAAAAGACTATTCCTCTATCAGAGAACACAGCAGCCCTAAAAGCTTTTAATTAACACTAAAAGAAAATGGGCTTAACCTCAGCTCTGTATTTCATTTTTAATTGCTATTTATCCTGGCATAATTCTTGTTGCCAACAGTTGGAAGGGTTCTTTCTTACATAAGCAGTTTGGCTTCCAAATGAGGTACACTGCACCACTACCCATGCATCCCAACCAGCTCCAGTTAACTTCATACGTGTGGGATTTGGTTATCAAGCACAGAATACCTAAATATAACCTTAAAAGGTTCTTTTTTAGCTAGCCCAGATTTAGGTTATTTTCTCCAGTTCTGTTCAGCAAAGCAGGCCTGGGAGGAAACCCAGCACAGGCTTAAAGCTGTACGAGATCAGAGTCAGCTCCTTCAAAACTAACTGAAAAACCAGATACGAACTCCTGCCCTGTAGCTACAGCTGATAATCCTGCTACACTAGGCATTTCAGCATCTAAAATTAACCTCCTATTTAAACATTCTCTTCTCAAACTTACCCAGGTCTGGCTTACACTGCCTGAAGGTTAGAAAGTTTAGCAACAGGCTAATGCACCCAAAAGCAACAATTTGGTAGAACACAAAGGCCAGTCGAACTGTTCTGAATCACTGTGGCAAAAGCTGAAGAAAGGGGAAGAAATTGATGGGTTTATCACCCCTTTTCTCACTCCCCACACAGCAGCCACCCCTTTGCAGATAAGATGGATGATAAATCAGCCAGCAGGGCTGGTTAGTAACCGTCCATCCTTATTTTCAAGCCCTGCGTAAACACTTAGTTGGTGTAAGAGCTGTGGACCTAAAGAGACAACAGGTAAACAATGAAGTGAGAATACGAGGTTGCTCTAGAAATTGTGCACAAACTCACAACTTTGTAGGGTTCAGCAAAGAGAGGAGAGTTGGGTGGGAAGGCTTCTTCACCCTGCTGAATCTCCTGATTTCGCCTTTCCCTTTCTTTCATTCGCAGCACATTCCGGTCTTCACGGTTCATGTTGCTGCAGACAAACAGAGAATTGCCGATCACTGAAGGGAAGGCGAGGGATGGGAGAGCACAAGTGAGCCCCGGGACCTGCTCTGCCCAGAGCCTGACCACAGTGAGGAACCCCCCACTGGCCTAACTCCTCAAAGCTGTAAAGGAGTCTGTCCAGGTGAAGGCACTTCACACTTAGGAGAGCTGTACCCCACAGCCTGCAGCTCACAGCTGGCAGGGAACGTTCATGCAGGAACAAAATGAGTGCAAAAACCTCACAAAGTCCCCAGGCAAGAAGCTATTTCAAACCATTTCACCTGCTTGAATCATTTAGCTCTTCCAGCCCACGCTGTACATCTCCCATTCATCTCCAAAACTCTTCTGCTCCTCCACATCCCCCAGATGTGGAGGATTTTACTCTCTTATCCCCCCACCCATCCAGTGCCTGATTTCTACTGTAGATTCAGTCTATTTTTGCTGCTGACATTTATTGGCATCCATTCACCCACAGATCCTAACCTCAAGCTTTGATGTTGTTTCCAGGTCTCCCTTCCTCCCCAAAGACCTTTCCACCCAAAGCAATAATTTCAAGGGAGTACACTCTTCCTTAGCCCATACAGTGCTCTCCTACTGCAAAAATGCACATTAAAAACCTCCTTATCTCCCTGCTTATAAATCTTGCTCTGCAGTGTGGTCTTGCTGCTTAACAGAAACACGTCAAAGGGATGCACCACATTGAAAATAGGCAGCTGGAAAGGATTCCCTCTGAGCTTCATAAAGCACTGGGACTTAGAGGAGTAAACAAGATGCTACATCAGGTGGTACTGACTCTTCGAGCATGCACTACACTTTGTACTGAGAGATTCACACATGTGCCTCTTACTGATCCGCAAACACTCTCTAGGTGCTTCCAGGAAAGAAACAGATGTTCTGCCACAGAATTTGCAGTCTAAAAGGAAAATATCATCTGCTTAGAAAAGCACCGTTCTGTGGTTTTACACAGCTGCCTCATTACTTAAAGATCTACCCCTTTGCTCCAGCATGCCTTGCAGAGCTGCAGAAACCCAGTTACTCCATCCCAAACAATGCTTCAGCCTATCAACCAGTTTCAAAACTATCAGTCTTGCCACCTTCATAACATTTTAGCCTCTTACTGTAATTCCTTACCCATTTGGCTCCATTTTGTCTATCACGCCGAATAGAGAGGCATCAAAGAGGATGCCAAAAAGAATAATCAGCCAATAACTCATGTGACTGCAGGCGAACCACTCGGGCTGCCTCCTGAGAGGGACCCCTGTGCTGGAATGGAATGAGCAAGCAGCCCGGATCATTGTGACGTTGCAGGCAAGCTCGTTCTAGAACTCTGAGGCTCTGAGCTGCTGCTTCGCACAGTTTCTTACACATGGAGGATTTCGACAGAGAAAAGATCTGATTTAATTCCAGATACTGACCACTTAAGGCCAAGCAGAACAGTCTCAAATCAATCCATTTTACTAATGGAAGGCAAAACGCAAGGCAAGGAATAGGAGTAGCCAGTCTCTGAGCTGGCTTCAACGCACTGCGAACCGCATGTATACACTGAGGTTAACCGAGAACTTTACACCTACATTTTACAAAGAGAGGGTTAAACATCAACAAAGACCTTCACGATTTCTAACAGAGCCAAGCACCATCTTTAAAATTCTATCAACCTTTACTGTAACTCTTGGGACTGAGGCAGAAACCCCTTGTGCCCAAACTGCCACATGAAAGGAGCAAAGATCCACTTGAGATTGGAGCTGGAGTGAAACCAGAGCTGATCTGGCTATACCTGCCAGGCCAACGTAAAATTAGTCATCCGAACTCTACCACTTAATCACTTTTTACCACTCCTCCCCAGCCTTTTGCAAGAGAGGAAATGATAAATCCCTTTAAGGGCATTCACTTTGACTGTATGGGGATTGGCTCTAGATTTTTTCTATAACTCTTCTATCAGTTTGAGTGTGTTCAAGTTAGACATGTTTGTATCTAAACCTCTAAATCCCTACTCAGAGATCACTACTTTAAATCGCCTTTAAATTACTACTTTAAGTGCCTACAGCATGTACTAAGCTACTAAAATCACACTAGCGTTGAAGGTGCAAATGAATGAAGCCAGTGGGGTTCCTTGACTCCATACTTCAGAGAAGTTCCTGGTCCGATCTGCACCTTCCACATCCACGAAACACCACAGAGGACAAACGTGCCTGGTTCAGAAGCAAGCAGCAGAGGCACTCTTAAGCAGTAGCTTAAGCTGCTAAAGCAACACTGCTGGCAATTACCTGCAGCAGAAAGGAAACTGCAGAACTGGTTTCAGACCACTTGTAACAAACCTTCCAAATCCACCACCTGACATTCAATGCCGGATCACCGGTGCTATTTGCCAGTCCCCAGGGTTTCTGACCAAATCAGAGCAGACCTCAACCTGACATCACAGCAGCATGGAAAGGAATCTCCCCTGTGGCTGCCCCATCCCTGCAGTGCTCAAGGCCAGGTTGGACACAGGGCTTGGAGCACTCTGCTCTATGGAAGGTGTCCCTGCACATGGCAGGGGTTGGAGCTGGAGGAGCTTTAAGGTCCCTTCAACCCAAACCGGTCTGGGGTTCTATGACTCTCGCCCGGTTCCGATGCAGACCGGTGGGAAGCTTTGCCCCGTTGCTGCTCCCAGCACCACCGCAGACACGGATGGAGCTGCACGCAGGCAGAACTGCTGCTCCCTCTCCCACATCCACACCCACTCCCCGGATCTAAAGCCTTTCCCACAAGATAAACCAGCCGGGAGCAGCTCGGTGCAGGCGAGCTCCTGCCGCCCCTACCCCACCCTCCTGGCAGAGGAGCAGCACCTCTGCTCCCCAAGCCCTGCGCACCAGGCCTGAGGGTGGAAGATGAATTTGTCACCCTGAACTGGCTCCTGTCAAGAGGATCCTGTTATCACTTCCCTTTCCCTCTTCCCAGGAAGCCCGAGTGAAAGTGTGACCACCTTTGAAGAGCAGAGCCAGGCTAAGGGATGCAGGACTAACGCCCCTGCACCAAGGGCCAAAGTCACCTGAATTTCCACATCTGGGGAGCAAGAAGTTCAAAAATTAACAGAACTCAGGAAAGAGGCCCAAAGCAGAGTGCAGCATTTCCCTTTTCAGAGTCTGACTCCGTCCGTCTGCGGGGTTTGAGTCATTATTTGTGCAGAGTTGGCCATGCTGCACACTGCGCAGCCCTGTTCCTACGTGACTTCACTGCACAACTGTCTCTGTTCAAGCCTCATGTCTCTTCTCCAGCTCAATAAATACAAAGAGCTGAAAAAAGGCAGGAAATCCATCAGGAAGTTCACAGAAACTTCCGACACTAAATTCACTTGGGCATACTCCTTAACCACCGTTAACTGCGGCTCTAGATGTGCTGAGCACATGAACGAGTCGAGAGTCATTCGAGTCATCCATACCAGAAATGCAACTTTCGTTTCTCATTCCAACATCTCACTAAATCCCATTTGGTATTTCTGTTCATCCCTAATCCAAAAAGGGCACGGCTTTGGCTGGCGTTCACTAAAGCAATCAGCATCGTGTGTTATGAAATGGCAGTGCTGCCACTGCCCTGCCTGCTGCTGCCTTCTCTCGCTTCCCACCTCCCGCTCCCTCGGCTCTGGGGCACATCCCAGGTACACATCTGTTGGACCACATTTGCAGTTAAAGAACTGAACCAACCAAAACTCCCACATTGCCAGAGCTTCACTGGCAACACAAAGGGCAATGTGGCCAACCCCTGGGTGCAGGCACAGGACTCACAGCTCCTTCTCATGCCTCTTGAGCCACATCTTCCTTGCACAAGTTCACCAGCGCCCCACCACCACCACCAGCGTCTCCCCAACTTCCCAGACACCATAAGGCAAAACCATCGCAGGTGAAGGTCTGCCCAAGGAACCCTCCACCTGCAGCCCATCACAAAGGAATCTAAACCCACCACTTTGCAAACAGCCATTAGGGGGTCTTCAAAAGCGTGTTTGCAACACCTTCACTTCCTTCAAGCCATCCTCATTTAACTCAAGGGCTTTTTCCTATCTGAATTGGTTTCATAAGTAACAAACCAAATAGGTCATTTACTCAGTGCTGGTTCATCGGCTGTGATGAAACACAAATGCTGTTTGACAGCATTTGGCCATGAATGATAAAGTCTTCAGAGAGGACACATCAGCATCCAGAGCTCCGTGCAGGGCACACCCCACTGCAGGGGGCAGGGGCACCACACACTGTTCATAAGGAGGGAATAGAACTGCTGGAAACCCTCTTGTATCAAGGAATGGTGTGTTCAGAAGGCATTTAAATATACCAGAAACTGCTCAGTGCTGCATCCAATTCCTTCCCAGAGATACCTGTGACCTATTTATAGTATTTTTCTTACTTTTACCATGAACACCGTGGAGCATCGAAACACAGAATCATAACCATAGAACCCCAGGCTGGTTTGGGTTGAAAGGACCTTAAAGCTCCTCCAGCTCCAACCCCTGCCATGGCAGGGACACCTTCCATAGAGCAGTGCTCCAAGCCCCTGTGTCCAACCTGGCCTTGGGCACTGCAGGGATGGGGCAGCCACAGCTTCTCTGGGCACCCTGTGCCAGCGCTCAGCACCCTCACAGGGAACAGCTTCTGCCTGAGAGCTAAGGAGCATAGCATGCCTCTCCCAACTTGTGCATCAATAATGGCATCACTACCAACCCTGACACTAAAAATCACATACACAAACCTAAACCGCTCCTCCGCCAGCTCCTATTACGAATGCACTCACATCAGAGCTGTTAAAAAGAAGAGAAACTAAAAAATAACTGCCCCTCAACAGCAAAAGTAACAAAGCCACCAACACACGACCCAGGACCATGCCGTGGTGTCACCAAGAACTAGTTAACACTTCTCACATAACAGTGAATGTGCAGTGGAACCTTCTTGCTTTCTGTGTTATGGGAAACAAAACACAGAGAGAAATAAAACATTTCCTCCTAAAATGATACAGCTTTGCACAACGAAGTACAAACAGGATGCTGCTGAAGGACAGCCCCAACGCTGTAAGAACAGAAGCACTGCGATCATTAAAGTAGTTTCCATGGAGTTTTAGAACACTGAAATAAGGAAGAAAACCAAGAAGAAGAGTTTACAGAGAATTCAAGTAACATTCGTATGTGTCAAGAAACAGGAAAAAACAACTCCTCAAAAGGATGAGGTCTTCTGTTTTATTTCTGCCCCTTGTACCTTTTGACACAGAGGCTGCAGTTCGCGCTCAGCTCTGGTTAATACCGCAGAGGTTTTCTGCGCCAAGGGAGGGGTGTTTAGTTTGGGGTGGCTCCAGCTGCAAACGGCATCTGCTCCACCAAGGAAAAGGCTGGGAATACCAGTGCTACTCTTAAATTGTACCCCAGTTGCAATCAACTCGCTGCTGGGCACACGCAGGCAGCAGGATTATGTATGTGAACATAAAGCAGCTTGAGCCATAATCTCATTTTGATATCTTGATGAGGATGAACCCTTGCAGAGCTCCATCTCCAGAAGAGAGCCGTCCCTCTTTCTAAGGTTTCATTAGAAGGTCTGAGCTATTGGGAACACAACACAAACACGACTGTATTGGGAATAAGGCACAAATATAAGCCTGAGTCACATTCATATAAACATTCCTCATTTCTGGAATATAAACATCAGTGTTCCTATCCCACCCTTCCTGCCAGGGATTCCTTCTGCGTGCTCCCAGGGTCCTGCAGGAGCTGGATGCGAGCACCTCTGCATGGACTGGGAGCGTGGGAGAGCTTTCAACAAAATAAACCAGCAGCAGTGAGTTGGCCCAGGTCAGGTTAATGTGTGCTGAGCGCTCCCAGCTTGCTGCAGGCACTTCTCCTTCCGACCCAGCTCCCAACCACGGCAGAAAGCCCCAGGAGAGCGCTATGTGCCTGGACTTGCCGCCGCCACCCGGAGATGAGCACAAATCCTTCCCCACCGTTAGCTGGGAAAGAACCCACAGAACTTTCTATGAGAGCACGTTGGTAACTCCAGCGCCTCCGCCAAGTGAGGATGGGACTGATTACATCCTGCTCTTCAGTTTTAACTGCCACCCTCCCCTTCATCCTGCAGAGCTGTATCAGGTTATCATGTACCAGGCCAGCATCTTCTACGTGAGAAGCCACCGAACCACAAAGATGGATAAAAGAACTATGGCCATCACCTGTAACTCAACACTGGCTGCTGAAAAGGGACTTGGGGAGCCTTTAGAACTAAAGAGGCTCTGTGAGTATAATGTTCCATTAAACAGGTTCAGATGAGAAATGGGTGTATTATTCACCGTACAAGAGACTCAGCACACAGAAGCACGGGCTGCATTGTGGCCAAGGTAAATGTTAACACCCAGCAACTGGATTTTAGAAGCCAAATTAAGGAGGCAATGTCTAACTTCAGCAGTTGCAACCCAGCTCATTTAAAACCATGTCTGAAGTCCATTTTGAAAATATACTATTGAAATAGCTTAAACTGTTTACATCCAGGAGGAATTTGCAAGACTGGTTTGAAATACTAAAGGGATCTTAAAAGACCCAAAACTGCCCTTCCTTTAAATGGCCTATCTTTGTGCAAAAGTATTGCATGGTAATGAAAGCATCTGGTGCCCCCTGCCCCTGATAACCTTACACTGAAATGGTCCCAGCTCTTTTTCTTCATAGACCAGAGCTGTGACAGAACATCAGCTTCAGCCCCTCCTTTTAGTCCTGTCCCTCCAGAAACAGCAGAGCAATGGGGAACTCCAGGAAGCCACAGCTCCCTGCTCCCTCCTCCTCTCGGTTGACACAAGGCTCATTCCTCCATCAGTTGCCACTGATACAACTGCAGAGGCAGATGGCACAAATCCCCCAGAGCAACAACCCAAGAGTGGCACTACTGATGCTCAAAGGAAAAAGCATCTTTAGGACTGAATGCTGTGACACAGCAAAGCCACAGTCGACCAGAAGTGTCATTTTCTGCACTGACCCCCATGCCAAGTCAGGTAAGACAGAGGAGCCTCCACGTACTCTTGTTACCGATAACCAAGCCCAAAGAGGGAAGGAAAGCTCATCTCTGCTGTTAAGAGAAGCAGAACTCAAATTGCCTTTCCAGTTTCTACATATCTATTTGCTTCATCACCAAAACTCCTGTCAGGATATGAGGTTGTCCTAAAACCAAGGCCATGAAACTCCTTTTGACATCATCTGAAGCCCAAGTCCTGACATCCAGAAGGTAACAGACCAAAAGCCCTACAGTGCAGGCTGAGCTCAACAGAGCCCTGCCCTCCACTGGGGACACAATTGCATTTCTCACTCAAATCTTAACCCAACAAACTTCACCCCAATTCAATCTCGTACTCAAACAACATTCTCCTCACCATCTCCATTCTCCACCGCTGGTACATTCTATAGCTCCCACAGTGCAGAGATGGACCATCAAACACAAAACGTTTACATGCAGTCTCTTCATGTCCACACAGGCTAACGAAGGCAGATTCCAATACTGTTTCCCAACCATATTCTGCAGTTTAATTGGGCAGAAAGTTAATAAAAGAATGCCTGTGCCTACTTGTTTTTCTGTTTAAACTTTGAAGCCAAGACAATTGGTGTTTAAATTTATTAGGCAATAGTTATTCAGACATCCAACATTAATCGAGCTATTATAGTTCTGACTTCCTCACGTTAATTTACTTTCATGAAAGACATCATGACATTTGAGTGCTCTGAACTGTGGCATTGAGATCAAGAAAGGATTCACTTCACAGAAGCCCTCTGATAAATATGCTCTGTGTAAGACTGCAAACAGGAGACTGTTCTAATGAGGTGCCATATGAACTCAAAGGGAAAAGGGAAAAATCCCATTCATTCCAAGGTTCACCTTCTTCTTCTGTCTTAACAGAACTACACTAAAAGCAAGGAGAGAAACATTATCAAACGCATTACTCAGGTGTAACTGCCCTTCCCAGCCTTACTGAACCATCACCTGCCTGCACTGCCCCACCAGACACGTATCTTGGACATCTCACCATAACCAAGGCGCAGGCATTCTGCGGCATGATGTACTCAAATGAACGCGAGGGGCTGAGATACATTCTGCCACTGCATAAACCACTTGGATCTTTGGTAAGTGCTTGCAGCAGGAAGGTCTCTTCCACATGACAGTGCCGTGTAAGCACCGATAGCATCTCTGCCTCTTCCCCTTGCTCTTTCAAGCACAGCTTATTTGCTAAACACAGCTTTTATTTGATGCATCTTCACCACATGATCATCACTAATAAAGTATTTTGGGGCTCTGAAACATCCTGTGCCCAGCTCTATGTGGCACTTAAAGCAAAGGCAGGTTTAAAACTGGACTGTGCATTTCAGCTGTGGTTCCAAGTCCCTGGTCCAAAGCAACTCCTGCTCTGTGCCACTTTCCTGGCTGTGCTGACACAGCATTCCCTGGAGCTGGTTCAGCTGAATGGGGGAAATCTGTGCAGGTTCAAAATAGGTATTTTGGGGGCAGGGTTATTTTTAAACACAGCTGAGTTTGATGCCCCGTGGTCCCCAAACCAGTCATATCAGCACCGGAGAGCAAGAATAAGTGACCTGTTTAGAGCAAAACAACAATACAAAACCCGAACAAATGCACACAAAACACCCCAAATCCACAGAAGTCTCATGAAATTACAGCCTGTGTTTTCTGCATCGCTGTGGCACAGGCAGACTTTGTCTGCAACATGCAATGTGGTTACAACTGATGAAACAGGAGGAGGATGCTGGAGAGCAGGTCTGCACAGTTAAGGAACTACATCTGATGATTTAACTCTTCAGGAACAGAGGAAAACAACAGATCCATGATCCTGAGTACCAGAAAAGAGAGAATAAGAATTTTAACTGCAATTCCCAGTTTTCAGCCCTTCCTCTACACAGGGAATTCCACCAAATGCATCACTATTGGTCTGAAAAGACATGAGAGCTCCAAGACCTGGACAACTGCCTGATAACATAAGACTCACTTTTTAAATGCAAGTACAGTGAAGATAAGAGACACCCACGAGTTAAAACATTGGGAAAACCCCACAGGGCAGAGGAGGATTTAAAATGTGCAGACAAAGCAAAATGGATTTGGAAGCGAGAGGAAGGGACCAGAACTATCTAGAGAGGCAAGCTGAAATGCAGCAGGAAAGCCACAGCTTTGATGCGCAGTGCTTCCAAACAAACACTAGTTAAAAAAGCTGGAAAGTTGGAACATTTCATCCTACCTATCAAATGCCACCTGCGTTTTAGAATCCCTGGAAGCAGACTGAGGAAAATGTTACCACTCCAGCAACCACCGAGTAGCAAGGCATTTAGTGAAATATCAATGACTTCAGGCAAACAGTTGATAAATGTTAATTGAACTATATAAACCCTTGCATTAAAATGTTACCTTTCTTTCCCTAATGACATTAAGGTTTTTCTTGCTTCCTCCCAAAGTTCTTACAGCCTTTCCTCTCTTTTCTGGATGAGGCCTTAAAACTAAAGCCGTACTCTTCACAGGTCTACCAGACTGAAGCGCAAGAAGACTGAGCCCCCAGAGACATCCCAGCCAGAACACACCTCACACTGCTCCCTGTTCCCAGGGATCTGTATCCCAGACAGGGCAGCTGGGAATCAAACAGTGCCTACCCGGACCAAAACCTTAACTTTGGCATTTAATAGTTAGGAAAAGTGATGTACAAGCTGGTTTTGAACTGCTGGTCTTAATGCACTTTTAGCTACGAGCTAAAAGACTTGACAGACATGAAACTACAAAGCACAGAACCATAACAACATATGGACTTCAAAGCCACTGAGACTCAATGAATGTGCCACCAGAGAAAGGCGTTCAGCTTTGTGCTGGGTGAACTTAACAAAAACCACAAGCAACCTTGCAAAAGCCTTGTCAAAATTCAGTTGTGTTTCAAAACACTCCATGCAACAGGGAGCTCCGTTCACAGGGAGGCTGCCAGCGCACCAGCCTGCTGCAAAGTTAAACCTGATCATGTCCCTGTTAACAGATAAAGCCCCTTTCAGCTGCTACAGAACATGAAATGCTTCTCATTGCTGAAGCTTCCAGGGATCCGGTGGACAAACTAGCTTCAATGAAAGGGTTTTGCTGCCTTAGGCTCCTGGCAGGGATGGCAGCTCCTTGCTGTTGGTTGAATTAACTGAATTCTGCTAAGTACAAGCAGGGATTATTTTTTTAACATATAATTCACTATTTACTTACACATAATAATGTAAAAAAGTACATTAAGTTGTCTAATGGATTAAAATAAATTGCATGAATACAAAGTATGCTCTCCTGCTAGCAAGAAATCGCATTATACCAACCAGCGAGATCCCAATTCTGCACTCCTCTGAAACAGAAACCAACCAGGTTTTGACCAACTTCAGTTTTAATTCACAGCTGAATAGATTTTAACATCCCCTGAATAAACACATGTGGGCACGTGCCACGAAGAGAGAGCAGGAGGAGCAAGTACATGAGTCCCCGTCATCACCAGCACTCCCCTCAGCATCAGCACAGCAAATGTGAATGGCATTTAGCAAAAGAAACCCCAAATGTACTAAAACAACCAAAAAATCAACTCAGCAGGGATTCAGCAGAAGGGTCTTGCTTCATGTGCCCTTTTCACACACCTTTTCCCTTAAAAAAGGGAAAAATCAGAGAAAAAAAATGAAGAGGGGAGAAAAAAGTGCCTTTTTTAGGAGGTCGTTAGGGATTAACAAATTTAAGCTGAAGAGCACTTGTTAAAGCACTTGCCTGGTAAAACAGAGGTAACATAATCACTGGCTAAGGAGGTGTCACAGCACTAACTTCTTACCTGAATTCTTCCCCTTATTAAACACAATTGGTGCAGAGGAAGTCTTCATTGCTCCAGGAGAACCTTTCTGCCCTCCATCTTTATCTACAGCAGAGTTTTCACCGCGTCAGATCAATGTTTTAAGACGATGCTCTTTATCCTATGAGCATCATGAGGACAAAATTACATACAGTGGTTCCCAAACCTCACCAGTCAGTTTAGAGCACTGTATTAAGCAGGTCCAGTGGCCACAGGGCTTTCCACAGCCAGCCTGGGTTGCAGTTGCTACACACCAGAGCCACCGACACAAACCACATGAGAACTGGAAGGTTTTAATGGTAAATCACAAACAAACAATGTGCCAGCTCCCACCCACCCAAACATACAAAACCCTACTCATAACACACAACCAAACCCATCAGTAAGCTCTTTTCCATACAGGACCACCCAGCACGTCAAAACAGAATGAGAGAGGAAAAACATGAGTCCATTCACCTCCTCTTGGCCAATCTTTATTCTTCAAGGGCCTTGAAGTCACAAGAACTGAATAATACCAGGATAACTTTATCCAATCAAGTGGTTTTCAATCACAGCTCCTCCCATCAGGCTACTGCTCTTATTTATGCCCAAACACAGCACAACTCACTAAGCTACATGGGCAACATGCTCCTTCATTAAGCCCTTTAACCCATTTCTCCGTGCTCCGTTTTTCTGAAGCTCAGTTTTCAGATCTGGACTTTGACCAAGCCAGTTTTGAATGACCCTTCACTAAGGAAATGCTTGCGCTAAGAGCAATGGAAAATTACACTGCCAGACTGGGGATTTCTCTTCTCTCCAGAAACCCTGGTTACTGCTCTGCCCACAGAATACCGTGTATCACCCCCAAACTACAGCGCATCACCCCCAAAACTACAGCCCCATTCTGATGTGGCATTTTTGGTTTGCTTTTATCCTCTCTTATAAAGGAAAAGAAAAATCATAGAACCCTTCAGGCTGGAAAAGACCTTTATGATCATTGAATCCAACCCTTATCCGAGCACTGCCAAGGCCACCACTGGCCCATGGCACCGAGGCCTCCTCTCCACGGTGTGTGAGCACGTCCATGGACAGTGGCTCCAGCCCTGCCCTGGGCAGTTCCAGTGCTGAGCACCCTTTGGGGCAGGAATCGTTCCTCCGCTCCATCTCACCCTGCCCTGGCGCAGCTGAGGCCGTTTCCTCTTGTCCCATCCCTTGTTCCTTGGGAGCAGAGCTCAGCCCCCTCCTGGCTCCATCCTCCTCTCAGGCAGTTGTAGGCAGCGATCAGGTCCCCCTGAGCCTTCTCTTCTCCATCTGAACCCCCCAGGTCCCTCAGCCGTTCCCCATCACACTGTGCTCCAGGCCCTGCACCAGCTCTGTTGCCCTTCTCTGGCCAAGCTCCAGCACCTCAATGTCTCTCTTGGAGTGAGGTGTCCAGAGCTGAACCCAGGATTCGAGGTGCAGCCTCATCAGTGCCAAGTGCAGAGGGTGGTCCCTGTCCTGGCACCACACTGGTGCCAATACAAGCCAGGATGCTCTTGGACTTCTTGGCCACGCTGCCGGCTGACCCCCCGGGCGACTCACCTTGCAGAGAAGATCAGGTTAGTCAAGCAGGACCTGCCTTGCACAAGCCCGTGCTGACTGGTCCTGATTGCCTGGTTGTCCTGTACGTGCCGCACGATGGCACTCGGGGTGATCTGCTCCGTGAGCTTCCCAGCACCCACGTCAGGCTGACAGATCCTCCTTCTCACCATTCCTGTAGACAGGCACATTTGCTGACCTCCAGGCAACCGGGACCTCCCCTGTGAGCCAGGACTGGTGAGGAGGATGGCAGGAGGCGCAGTGAGCGCTTCCATCAGCTTCCTCAACACCCCGGAGTGGATCCCATCCGGTCCCAGACACTTGCGTGTGTCTCAGTGGTGCAGCAGGTCACTGACCATTCCCCTGTGGATTACTGACCTTGCTACTGACCTTCCAAAGGTCATAAACTCTCCTTTGCTCCCTGAATCGCAGCCAAAGCTCTCTGTCTGCCAGGCCAGTCCCCCAGCACATGGGCACAGCCTGCTCCTGCACCTGGAAGAATTCCTTCCTAAGAGTGCCTTCCCACTTCCATGAGCTCCCCTGCAGCCAAACCATAGGAAGAGAACTGTGAACTCCTACCTCCTCCTCACTTTCACGACTTGTGCACATCAAAGCCTGATAAAGAGCATTTAAGCACTTCCACCACTGAAACCTCTTCAATGTCTTTTGGAAAGTAAATGAAACACAGAAACAAAAGAACACAGGTGAAGGCACCAAGGTGTGCAAGCCAGATCAGCTACTGAGCTTCCACAGCGATGCCAGCGCAGATGGCACACACACAAGTAAATGTTCTGTATTTTGAAGCTTAATTTATACCCAAATATTGCAGAGCACCAATACAAATATTAATCATTAACTCAGAAGCAGACACTTGCAGCAGGGCGACAGCGAGCGAAGCGCAGTGCGGGTGCCTGCTGTCCCCAGCCCTAAGGCACAAGAGGGGAAAAGCACGGAGCACAAGTGCCTCTGTGTCAGTACAACTGGTGTGCAGGTTTCACGACGCTGGAGGACCAGTTACACTAACATTGCCTTTTATGGCTGCAGGGTGGTTGCACATTTATCTGTGAGCCCGTGTCTACCCGTGGGGAGGTGCCTGCAGCCTCGCTATCTCCACACTATGCACAGCAAGAACAGCAACAAAACATCTGCTCGGTTCCCGTATTTATCTGGTTTCTGTATCGGAAGCACGTTGCCATTTCCCACCTCGCTGCCCGATGACAGACTCGAAGCAAAGGTTCACATGGACCTGCTGGGCTCAACCGAGAAAGGAGGAGAGAGACCGTTTGGTGGTGTGAGATGGCTGCAGGAACCAAAACTGCAGAGGGAATTATCCAATATGGAGCAATTTACCTTGGAGAAACCTTAGAATGTGAGCTAAGGACAAGTTGAAGCAACTCCTCCTATCTGAAGTGTACTTTTAAGCAAACCGCTGCTTAGAACCACCACGTTCCCAATGGTCGCTTCTAAAACTTCACCACTCTGTTACGGCTCTTGTAAAGTTGGGAAGTGTTTGTAAATAAATCCATGTGTGATTCCACTCGGGGGAGATAGCAAGTACCCAGCCTGGCTTCCTGGAGAGAACGAAGTTACAGCAACCCTTGGTGCCTTCACTTCAACCCCACACACAGTGGAAGTTATGGAGTTTGCAAAGCACTAAGCTTAGGGATCCGCATTGATTTGACACATTCTTCACCGCTCTCCCCAACCCCAGCAGTCACCCAGAAGGGCACACACATTCCCAGGGTTTGCTTCGTCCTCTCCATGAATAAGCCACTAAAACCAGAGGGACGTTTGGAGTCTATTCCAAAAGACAAACATCTTGAAGCTCCTCTTGGGAGCCACCAATAGCGGGGCACACATCAATCCTCTGCAGGTAAATAAACACAGGGCTCACGCTGAGAAGAACCTCACCATTGGCCTGGCCTGTTGTCTCTGTCTTGTCCTCTGTCCCTAGTGGAGTACTGGGAATGAATAGCCAGAAACTCCAGTGAGGCTGCAGGGGACTACACCTATCCACAGGGAGAGACCTGGCATGATGGAACAGCCTCTCCCGTAAACACAACCACCACAGGATCACACCGAAAGTACACTCTACATTTGTTTCATTACAAAAGATGGCAAACAACCCATCCAAGTAAATACTTAGCAAATGTTATGGCACAAAAGCTAAGATGAGCTGTGAAAGGAGGCAGCTCAGTAAAAGCGGGCAATGAGCAGTGCAGGGAGGTACTGCTGGGATGGGGCAGCTCAACTGAAAAGTGCAGGAAAGCTTTGGCTACTGAGCTGTTCCCAAGAAAATCAGTTCAGGACTTGAGGGCAGAACTCCTCTTGCTCAGTGTTCGCACAGGACAGAGCACAAGGAGAGGCTTTGCTCCCTGTTGGTACCCGGTGCTGCTGTCAGTTAATACGTCTGCTTTTACATTCACCTGCAAGAACTAACGACTCAAGTAAGAGCAAGAGACGTGACACCTGGAAGCTAATGCACTGGGGGAGAAAATACAGGGAAAAGAGAGGCCTGAAACACAAAGCTGGAGAAAGAAACCTGGGAAGCAGCAAGGATGTGGGAGCGTGGGGAGATGGCAGACACCAGGTCAGACACAAGTGCATGAAGCAACATCAGAGCTCCAGGGAAATGGAACTCTGGACAGCATGTCCGAAGCTGGCACAGCCCCAGAGGAGGAGGCGAGCGCTGTGCTGAGCTGGGCACCCCTGCAGGACTCAGGGACAGCTTCAGCCTTCCATTTCAGAGCACTCTGGGACAGCTCTGCAATAAACCTGGACTCCCAGAGGAGAAAACACGCACTACGAGAGCAGAGCTGCCTTAAACACTCAGACTGGCTAAACTGAGAAGAGCCTGATGACAGGAAGGAGCACGAGCCTGTGCAGTTATACTTCCTAAGCAGGGACAGAGACCCTATAATTTCACAAGCTGGAGAGCATCTCGTTAGTCATCAGTACCTGCAGAGGAGAATAATGGCCAGGTAGGTTCCTCCATCCTCAGCTCTGCAGCTCTAGGAACCTGATTTCTTATTTAACACATTTTAGCAAGGTACGTTACATACACCCAACCCTGCTCCGCAACTGTTACACCTAAATATAACCTGTTAAAAGTTTCCTGACCCAGCTCCAGTCAGACCCTCTTCATCCTACAGCCTCTCCATCTCCCCCAATGTGAGGTGTTTCCTCACTGCGCAGCAAAGAGGACACCAACATTGCTTCTTTCTTGATACAAACTCCAAGACAGACATTAACATGGAATGACAAAGGGAGACGGGCTTCAGTTTAGTTACTTCTTAGCCTCTGTTGAAGGTAACTGTGAGGTTCGAGTAACAGGGCAGAAAGGAAACGAGCCTGCAGAACAAACCACACACGAGTAACAATCTGAAATTACGTGGCCATGAACAGTTCCGGCAGCAGAAAGGAAACCTCAGTACCTCTGAAATCTCCAGACTGCTCCTAGACCCTCACACAGGTAGACCCCAACCGGGACTAACCTTCCTCCCAGCTCCACACACACCTGGCTGCTGATCTGGAGCAAAGAGCAAGGGCAGCAATGGTTACAAAACTCACAGAACAAGAGGACGAGGAGGAAGGAAAGCGTCAGAAGTGTTCATGAGCAGTTACAGCAACTTTCAGAAGCACTGGAAATGTAGGGGGGACACGGGCAGACCATCACTTGTTCAGAGTCCCCTGTCTGCTTCAAAAGACACTGTGAACTGTGCTCTCAGTCAGTAACACACAAGTCACATCTGTCTTCAGTCATATCTGACATCCAGGAACAACCATGGTGGAAAATGAAGTGCAGCAGCACATCCTTGCCAGCAGCCGTGAGCTACAAAAGGAAGAAGGAACTAGTGCCAACTTATTATCTACCAACTGTGAAGTCAGGACAGATTTCTGCTGCAACTGTTTATCTACAAAACCCGAGCTACACAAACTGGATGGCTTCTGCAGATAAAAACATGAAGCATCTTCTCATTAGATAGTGGGGTCATAAGCACACAAAAGCATCTGTATCTTCCAGCTCACCAAAAAGACAACCTAAACATCCAAGTAATATTCCACTGAGGCTTTATCACGTTTTATCAAGTTGAGATCACTGTAACTGGGAAGTAAAACACACAAATATGAGCTCCTTTTCTTCTGGTAGCTCTGTGCCTTCCTGCACAAAACCTACCCCAGGGGCTCAGCCTATGTTTGAGACACGGGGAGAAGTCAGAAAACAAGAACTGCAGAGATGTGGAAAGGAAATACCAAGGACCTGAACCTGCTTTTGAGATTAGAGTTGAAATGTACAGCTTTCTTTCATCACTGTCAAAAGCACTCAATAGAAAGCTTGCTTGTGCCCAAAGCTGCAAATCCATTGTAAAGCAGTTAGGAAGTCTTTACAATTAATAGTGATACATTAAACCCAAGATATAATAATGCCAAAGGGCAACACTTTTTCTTCTTTTCAACAAGAGCTGCACGATTACCACTACGAACCACTGCATAACCGCAGTATAACACCCCTATACAGCACCTATAGGGCTACGTGCACCCCGCTGCGCCGAGGCAGGCAACACAACAGTAGCACTATGGGTTTAATAATGTTTCTCTCATTAGAGGCGATAACCAAATGTCAAACCCAGTGTCCAAGCAGCACTCTGAATTTCACAATCCTGCCCCGGGGCCCAGAGCTCCGTGTTCCTGCCGCTTCACAGAAACTCCCTCAAGTTCCAAAGGAACACAAGGAACCAGCAGCTCACCCCTGGGAAGCTCAGTAGCCAGAAGGGAGTTGGCAGAAAGGTGACAAACAACAGCACAGACTTGAGCCGAACAAGTTGATTTCAGACTATGGATGCTGAGGAAGCCCCTGCTCAGCTCACATGGAGGTAAAAGACTGACAGCAATGGGAACACAGGAATGGCTAAACCCCTCCGTCTTTATAAGTAAATGATCAAACAAGGCCATAATAAGCGTTGTGAAACAGAGGGACCCACACCTGCACAGCAGCACTCTCTTTACATGAGTACCTCATCCTTTCAGGCTGTGTTTGAGGCACAAGTACAAGCATTCAGTTTTCCCCTGAAACAAAGTTAACCTCTTTCTCATCTCAAGAGGCGAACGAAAGCCCCAGCAAGTGAAAGCCCCAACACCTGCGTTACCCCTCTCGACACTCCCCTGCTTCATTCCGTTCCTCGGAAAACCGAAAACCCCAAAGCAGCCGTCAGCCCCAGAAACGTTACATGACGGCTCCTCTGACTACAGAGCACCACGGTGCTTTACGTAACCACATCTCATCATCTCGTCACTCACAAGGAGGATGCGATGACGGTGTGCAGGAACCCCGGGAGTCTCCCTTCTCCTGACCTCCGGCAGCACCTACCCAGAGCCATTTCCTATGGCCACCGCAGCACCCATCCTGCCCCGCTCCATCTCCCCAGAGCGGCTCACGGCCTAAAACGCAGAGAGCAAAGGGGAAGGAACAAAGCCCTGACGTCAATTACTGGAAAAGGAGCGAACCCAAAGGCCGGGAGAAGGGAACGCACCGGCTCCACGAACGGCCCCGCACGTCCCTTTCCCCGGGGCCGCCCGGGTTTTGGTTCCCAGCGGGAGGGACTCGGCGGGACCGGCACAGACCCCCCCCCCCGGTGCCCGCCGGGTGTGTAACTCCTCCGGCGCCTCACTCACTGCGTGCGGGGTAAACCGCGCTG
>JANRGW010036658.1:0-47114 GCA_024733675.1 Psilopsiagon aymara | reverse complement strand
GCCTTCCTCCCGACACACACGTCTGCTTCCGGCAGCGCCGCGCCCCGCCCCGCCCCGCCGCGCCGCGCCCCTCCTACGGCGGCCGCCGACGGACGGTCTGCAGCGGTACCGCCCAGCCCGCGCCCAGGCACACAGAGACGGTTCCTTAGACACAGGAGTTTATTCGGCCCTCGCTGGCGCAAGTCCCTCGCCAGAACCACGACCGGCGGGAGGCAGCTCAGTGAGGGGACGGGCCCAGCCCGGCCCAGGCCTGGCCCCAGAGGGCGGGCAGCGGCCTCGGTGCTGGTGCGCGGCGGTGCGGGAAGGCAGCGCCTCTCGTTGGGTGGGTGGGGGTGCGTGTGCACGCAACGTGGGTGCTGCTTCCACCGGCAGGGCAGGTCGGAACTGCAGGCAATGACGCGAAGCCCCTCTCGGCCCTGGCAGCAGCTCCTGCTGGGTCTGCAGCGCTGGGGAGCACGGTGGGGTTTGGTCCAGGCCAGGCTGGAAGCACAGGAGGGAGAGAGCCCCTGGTAGAGCACCAAAAGCACCGGGTCTCCCCGTTACCATCCTAAGGGATGTGCACACCTGGGAGCACCCCAGCCAGGAGGACAGTTGCTCAGGTGCATTTTCCACAAATGACTCTCCGCAGAAGCAGGTAACAGCACTTTCGGCACACTGCAGGAGCATGGCGTGCTATGAGCATCTCTCTGGTGCTCATAGATTGGCATCATAGGCTGCATTGGTGAAGATGCCAGGTGAGCCTAGGTCACTGGAAGACAAACACAAGCATGTCAACTTCGGTGGGGGGTGCAGGAGTGTGAAGGACAGGGGTTTGCACAGGCCCATCAGCCCTGTATATAAATTATATAAACAGCCTCACTTAGGCAGTTCAGGGTGAGACTGGGGTGACTGCAATGCTGTGATGGGCACTGAGCAGAGCCATCCTCCTCCAGAGCACAACTCTCACCTGGTAGGGTTCAAGAGCTTCTTCTTCTCCTCTGATAATTGTGTTGAAGTGTCCACAGGAATAGAGCAGATGAAAAAGAAACAACCAGATCTGTTTAGTAAAGGACATGAGAAGCTGCTGCAGCAGCAGCATCAGCATCTGAAGTTGAACTGGGTTTTACAAGTGTGGGATGATGCAAGGGTGGGGTGCTGAAGCATTTCCCTTCTTCCCCTTCATAGTGAAGGTGTTTTTCTGGCTCTCCCCTCTAGACCTGTTTGCTGATGCTTTCAGATAAAACTGCCAAGAACCCAAGCAACTTGAAGCAAGTAATACAAGTGGATTGAGGCAGTCACACTGTTAAACCCTTCTGATCATCCCACCCTCCCCTGGGACTCTGTAACCACCTTCCCTGGGAGCCCCTACCCAAAGTGATGGGCTGCAGGAGGTGTTCGCTTACCTTTGTCACTGAGCCGCTTGGCAATGAGGGCAATGAGCATCCCAGAGAGCATGATGCCAGCTACCGCCAGAGCTGTGCCACTACTGTAAGCCAGGACTTGCTTTAAGAAGAGGGCACCGTCCTCTGAAACAGATCCACAGACCCAGAAGTTAGAAAGTTGTTGGAAGGATTTCACAGTACCCAAGCTGCTAGGATGCCCCCAACAATATTCAAGGTGTGCTGCAGGAAGCTGAAGCCCCCACACTGCCTGAGGAGCATGGAGTCCCACCATACCTGCACAGACAGGGGGTTGCCTAGTCCAGTTCCCTGTGGCTGCACACCAGAGCACCTCTGCTCCCATCCGAACAAACCCTTCCTCACAGGAAAAAGTGCACGTGGAGTTGTATGTGAAGTTCCCATACATGTGAGAGCAGCTCAGGTGACCTCTGCTGGGGGGGTCCAGCTCCTGGCAGCTGATGGCTGGAGATAGAGCACAGCAGCAGCATCAGTAGGACAGGACAGATGTTGATGAGATGGGGACATGTGCACTGTGGAGCTAGGGGATGAGCTGCCATGGACTGGGGTGCTAAGGGGAATTTGATGCTGAGGAAAGTCTGCTACAACAAGATCTACCTTTGCATTGTGGAGTTTTGCTGGTCCAGGTCCCACTGGCTGTGCACTTGTGGCTCTCTGGCCCCATCAGTGCAAACCCTGTCTGGCAGGAGAAGGCACATGTGGAGCCAAAGGCGAAGTCCCCATGGAGGTGGGAGCAGTTCATCTCTCCCCAGTCCGGAGCACTGAGCTCTGGGCAGGTAATGGCTGCAGAAATATAGATGCATTTCAAGTAGGAGCCTGGGAACTACAAGTCTAAACTATTGGGATGAGAGGACCAAGATATCCAAGAACATCCTAGGATCAACCTAAGGCCTATGACACCTTGAGCACTAACTGTACCTTCACAGTGTGGGGAGTCCCCAGTCCAGGTCCCTGTGGCCATGCAGTCACGACTCTTCAACCCTGTCAGTGCAAACCCTGTCTGGCAGGAGAAGGCACATGTGGAGCCAAAAGTGAAGTTCCCGTGGAGGTGGGAGCAGTTCATCTCTCCCCAGTCCGGAGCACTGAGCACTGGGCAGGCAACAGCTGCAGGGATAGATACACTTCAAGCAGGAGCTTGGAAACAATGACACTAAACTGTTAGGATGACAGGACCAAGACACACTAGAATATCCTAGGGTCAACCCAAGGAATGTGGCGCCTTGAGCAGCAACTCTACCTTCACAGTGTGGGGAGTCCCCAGTCCAGATCCCCATGGCTGTGCACTCAAGGCTCTCTGGCCCCATCAGTGCAAACCCCATCTGGCAGGAGAAGACACAAATGGAGCCAAAAGCGAAGTCCCCATGGAGGTGAGAGCAGTTCAGCTTTCCTTGGTCTGGAGCACTGAGCACTGTGCAGGTGATGGCTGCAGGGTGAATAGGCACACTTCAAGTAGGAGCCTGTGCTAAACTGTTGGAATAAGACATCCAAGACACCAGAGAACATCCTATGGTTACCCCAAGGTCTGTGACACATTGAGCAGCAATACTACCTTTGCACTGTGGGGTGTTCCCAGTCCAGGTCCCCATGGCTGTGCAGTCACGGCTCTCTGGCCCCATCAGTGCAAACCCCATCTGGCAGGAGAAGAGACACGTGGAGCCAAAGGCGAAGTCTCCGTGGACATGGGAGCAGTTCAGCTCTCCCCGGTCTGAAGCACTGAGCACTGGGCAGGTGATGGCTGCAGGGACAGAGATACATTCCAAGCAGGAGCTTGGGGACTGGGAGACTAAACAGTTGGGAGAAAGAGGTTGGGTTGACACTAGAATGTTTCGCAAGATCAGCGACACCCTGAGCTCCAGCAGCAGCAATACCTGCACATCTTGGGGCATTCCCAGTCCAGGTCTCTGTAGCTGTGCAGTTACGGGTCTCTGGCCCCATCAGTGCAAACCCTATCTGGCAGGAGAAGGCACATGTGGAGCCAAAGGCAAAGTCCCCATGGAGGTGGGAGCAGTTCATCTCTCCCCAGTCTGGAGCACTGAGTGCTGGGCAGGTGATGGCTGCAGGGATAGATACAGGGATAGATACATTTCAGACAGGAGCCTGGGGACTACAAGGCTGGACTATTGGGACTCTTGCATCTTGGACCAAGTACCCAAGAACATCCTTGGATAAACCCAAGGCCTGTGACACCTTAATTTTACCTTCGCAGCTTGGGGCATCCCCAGTCCAGGTCCCCGTTGCTGTGCACTCAAGGCTCTCTGGCCCCATCAGTGCAAACCCTGCCTGGCAGGAGAAGGCACATGTGGAGGCGAAGGTGAAGTCCCCATGGAGGTGAGAGCAGTTCAGCTTTCCCTGGTCTGGAGCACTGAGCACTGGGCAGGTGATAGCTGCGGGGTAAAAATGCACACTTCAAGGAGGAGCTTGGGGACTGAGAGACTAAACTGCAGGGATCAAGAGGCTGGGGAACATCCTAGTGTCACCCCAAGACCAATCACATCCTGAGCTCTGGCAGCAACTCTACCTTCACAGTGTGGGGTATCCCCAGTCCAGGTTCCCGTGGCCATACACTCACGGCTTTCCGACCCCATCAGTGCAAACCCTGTCTGGCAGGAGAAGGCACACGTAGAGCCAAAGGCAAAGTCCCCATGGAGGTGAGAGCAGTTCAGCTTTCCCTGGTCTGGAGCACTGAGCACTGGGCAGGTGATGGCTGCAATGGGAGAGCAGGTCTCAGAGACAGGATAGATGAGGTAAAATCCAGGGATTAGGGCTGATTCTCACTCAGACAAAACCAAATCTATGGTGAAATGTCTTTGATTTACCTTTCTCACCCAGACAAGTCTTACCTCTTTAAAAACAGTAGCAATGTAGTTGGTACTAAGATTTTTCTGCTGTATGATTTCCTGGGGGAAAAATTGCTGCCCTGCCAGAGACCTGTTTATCCCATGCACTATCCCTGGTCACAGCTCCCAGGATGAAGGCCTGCAGCTGCTGCAGTCCTACTCGGTGACACAGGAAGGTGGAGCAGGGCTCTCACATTCCCCAAAAAAGCCCAGCACTTCTGTGTGACGCCTGGCTGCAAACCCTCAAGCCACTGCCATGAAGACTTTCCCTACCCCTGAAGCATAACATAACACAGCTTTCTGTCCTTTGTGGCTTCCTGCTTGCTCTGCCCTGCCCACCTTATATCTAACCTCATCTCACAGTCCTCACCCGCATTCAGTGTGGCCCAGCCCTGCCCTTCCCCTGGCAGTGGGACTGCAGCCCCCTTCGTTCCTCTGAGAACTCCCAAGATGCAGAGCACCTTCCAAGGTGGATTGGAGTGGGCTTGGCAAGATGGAAATAGTGCCAGTAGAGTGATGGAGGTGCTGTTCTGCCCCTGAGTTTGGTGCACACAGGGTGTTGGCACCTGGGTGGGACTGAGGACAGTGAGCAAGAGCACTGAACAGCCAGGGAGAGCAGGGGGCTTATCCAGAGCTCACAGCCACTCTGCCCATCACAGCTTCATTGGGAAACTGCTTCCCACATGTGTCACCAGAAGCTACTTCCCCGACGGGTAAGGGGCCCAGTGATCCCCTGCTTGCCATTGAGCATGCAGGGCTGGCCCCCTGAAAGTATCAGTGCCATATCCCTGTGACCCCCAGCTGCTACCAGGCAATACCTGTGCACATGGGGGTGTCTGCTGACCACTGCTGGGAAGGCAGGCACTGCAGTGTGCTTGCCCCTTGCAGCCCAAACCCTTCCTGGCATTTGAACACACAGGTGGAGTTGTAGCTGAAGTGTCCGTAGGGATGGCTGCAGTTCATTTGCACTCCCTTGGGCTCAAACTCAGTGCACTGCACAACTGGGAGAGACAAAATGCCGCCAGCCCATTAGGAGCACAAATGAACTTGCCTACTTTGCTGCCAGGCTCAGGCTCTCTGGCAGGGAGGGAGGGATGGGGATGGATAGCTCACCATCCTCACACTCAGGGCCATGGAAGCCGGGGTAGCACTCGCAGCGGTAGCTCCCAATGGTCTCCACACACTCGCCGTGCTGGCTGCAGGGGAAGGGCTGGCAGGAGGCTGTGCACACAGAGGACAGTCATCAGAAGCCACTGGCCACCCTGCTGAGGTCCCCAGCCCACCTGATCCACAGTCCCCCCAGCTCACCCCGGTAGCACAGTGCTTTTTTCTTCCGGTTGCAGGGCTCATCATTCCACTTGCCCGACTCAACCAGTCGCTTGATGTAGATCTCCACACAGTCCTGGTTGGAGCGGCGATTGTTGGGCTCTCCAGCTGCCCAGTTCTCAGCCTCCTTTGTCAGCGCTTTCTTAGTGCCCACCCAGGTCCAGGTGCCATTCAGCTTGCGGATGCCAATCCAGTAGTAGCGCCCATAGACGGGAAGGTTCTTGTTGAGGTACTCAATCTCCTGCTTATTCTGGATCGCCACCAGGTCAGTGAAGAAGGTCTGGCAGTAGTTCCTGGCCTGCTCCCAAGTGTAGTCCCCTTGGTCACTGTAGTGGTATGTCCAGGCACTCACCTCCAGTTGTGTTATTGTGCCTGTGAGAGTGGATGAGGTCCAGGACTGACACAGAAAGGATGGAAGCTAGGTTGGCCACATGAGGGTGGGCTAGGCCAAGAGATGCCAATAACCAGCTGGGTGAGGGGATGTGGCAAAGGGACAAGTGTGGGTGAGAATGGAAACGTGGCTGGATCAGACATGGCAGAAGGAGCCTAGGTGGGACTGAGGGGGATGGCACAGAGATGAGGAAGGTGGGGGAGATGGGGTGAAGGCTGAGACAGAGGGCAACATAGGATGGGGCAGGCAGAGCATGGGTAGCAGAAGAGCCCCAAGCAATGATGCCAACGTCTCCTCCAGCACAAGGAATGAAAGCCCAACCCTGCAGCCCTGCTCCCCTGCCCACAAAGGTTTCCCAAAGGGCAAAACCCAATATCAAGATGGTTCTTTAAACACAGTTCCTTCCTCAAGCACAGAGGTGTACCACTTTGGTTTTCTTTCTTTACACTAATACACAAGAGTCAACTTGGAGCAAGGCAAAGCAACAAACATCTGTCACCCCCAAAAGCACTTGGATCCCAACCTACCCATCTGAGTCAGAGATGGTCTGAAGAGTCTTGTAAAATTCAGTATTGCAAAATAAGATCTTGCAAAAGTCAAGTTCACATCCTGGTTATGCCCACCAGGGAAAACAAAGCCAGAGATTAACTGGAACCCACACCCAAAAGTGAAGAGCACCCTGCTCTTATTTACAGCATTTCACACCGCAACTTGATGCAATCAAAGGGTTTACCCACAAAAAAGCTTCTTCCCTCCTCCCCAGAAGCAAGTATCTCCACAATTGCAAAAAATGATATGAGAATCCTATCTCCATCTATGCAGAAAGTGAAATGGGGATCAGAGTTTGCTCCAAACAACTGGCCTGGGGAGCTCTGTGCCTCAAGAAAGCATATCAAACTGTGGTTGTGCATGCAGAGGTCTGGCCATTGGAGATTAGATGTAAATCTAGGGCTTTTTGAGTCTAATTAGGGCTCTGGTTTGGTCAATAATTATGTTTTTTTCTAAGCGTAATTCCCATAATTTGTCTGGTTTTCCTTTTGAAAGAGCAAACTATCCACTTTGTTCAAGAAGACCGAAGCTGAGGAAATGGTGGCCTTCAACTACAGCCCTCCACCACTTGGGAGTTTGGGGCTACAGGACAGAAGCCCAGGGCACCTCTTGGGAAACTGCCCCAACCTCAGCTCCCACCACCTACCTCCTGGCTCTTGCTACCCTCCCAGCACAGCTTAGGGCAGCTGCCCTGCCACCCTCACACACCCCAGCCCCAAACCAAGAAGGACCAAGGGAGCCCATTTGCTACATGCTCATTCTTCACATGTCCATGCCCAGATCTACAGCGTAGGAGTGGAGCTGCTGCTGCCATTCTCCTGTCCATGGTACAATACACTGGCTGCCATGCTGCATTTGGGGAACCAGATACCCTGCAGGGACCCCAGGCATGTCCTGGCCCTCCCCAGGGGAGCACAGTCCTGCGATGGTCTGGCTGGAGGGAGGTAGCCCAGGCAGATGCAGCGCCCTCCCAGCCCAGAAAGATCTGGCCCTGTGCAGGCAGCCATGAGGGTTGTGAGTGATGACTTCCCAAACTAACACTGCTGCCCTTTTCCAGTTTCCTGGGCCTGCAGGCTCCCTGGCAGCAGGGTCACACTTGGCGGCTGGAGAGTGGCTTACCCCATGTGATGGCAGCGATGCCCAGATAGCAGATGCCATGAGACCTCAGAGTCCACGTCCTTCCAGCAGACCGCAGTCCTGGAGCAGTGCCCTGAATGCCAGGGAGAGAGGCATGAGCATGCACGGGGGCTCACATGCAGGGCTGTGCATCCACACCATTGCCAGGTAGTCCTGGTAGCCACATGCGCACATTGCTTATGCTGGCTTACACAGAGGCACGCTGTGTGCAGGTACTGCTATGCTATAGAATGGGCCTTTCCAGTGAGGCACAGTGTGGGAGCTGTGCCTATAGCTCCCACAGCTATAGCACAGCTGGGCAGTGGGGAAGCCCATGTGCAGTTCACTCCTGGGGAGCCCCTACGTACAGGGCATGCCCTCCGCACAGACCAAGGGCTGGCATCTGCCCCTGGCAGCAGCACCATTTCCTGGCAGTACTTACCTATAGCCCTGCCCTCTCCTAATTCCCTTTTTTAAGCCAACCCCAACACATCCCCGAGGAAAAGAGAAGGACTTACCATGTCAGCACCACAGACAAACCTTGCCCAGCTGCTGGCAGTGCCAGGCGCATCTGCCCTTCTGAGGGCAGTGGTGCTCGCACTTCCTCCAAGTGTGCAGGGCATTGCTCCCCACTCTTGGCTTCTTCCCCTCCCACCCCAGCCCTGCTGCCAGCCCACATCCTGCCCTGCGCTCCCTCCTCCCCCGGCACAGGGCTCTCCCATCTGCAGAGACCCTGCTCCCAGCCTGAGGCCAGAGGGGAGCAGCGGGGTCAGCCCTGGCTGCAGCTCTGGCAGGACTCAGCTCAATGTCTGCCCCATGGCACACGAGCTGGGTGCATCCCCATGGGCACGACAGCCACAGGAGCAGACTGACAACAAGCTGGGCTTGCCCAAGCCCCCCAGGAGGTAGCAAAGGGTCCCCCAGGAGGGGTCCAGCCCATGGTGCGCAGGGCACTGAGACCTCTCTAACCCACCATGTCCATGTTCCTTCACTGGTGTTTGGAGGACAGAGGACTGAGCTGTGATGAGCTCCCACGTGGGCTAAGTGGGAGCGTGGCTCGCAGACTGCCAGCTCCTGTGCTGGATGCTGTCCTTGCCTGCAGGCTTTTGCTCTGGGTGTGAATCTTCATATATCATTTATAAATGGCTACTTACACAATGAATTTTCCTGTCTTTGCCTTTAAGTCTTTATGAGAAAGTTCCAAGAACATGCCAGAGGAATTTCCCCCGAGTTGTTAACATCCTTTAGGAACTTCCACTGGTGCTTCAGGAACATGCCTCATTGTGTCCATCTCCCCTTGGATCACTTTTGAATCATCATAAATTTTTCATTACGCCATTCTGCTTCCATGTTAAATTGCCTTGGCAGAGTTTTCTACAGGAATTACTTTGCTCTCTTCCAGTTAAAGCCAGAGTGTGAGCCATGCAGGTCATATGCATTTTCCAGTTTCAGAGAAATTGATGCTGTTCCACTGGGACTCATGCTAGACAAAAGGAGGAACCCATCCCACAAAAGCTGTAACCCACTACAATGACTTTATACCTGGCCAATGTAAATGAAACTTGGTTCCCGTCTCTGGGTATTTTCCTTGCAAAAATGTTTAATTTTACTGTAATTGTCTATTTTTATGGATTTGCTGAGGATGAGCTTGTGTGTCCAGTAATCCAGGAGCACTCACTTTCTAGCAGCTCATGTACAGAGGATACAGTTACAGCAAGGGAAGAATCAGACAGGCAGGCGAAGAAGCTAAAGACAGCTGCTGGGGCAGGAGAGCAACTCCAAACACTGAGGGTCACCGGGGGGGGGGGGGGGGGGTGGTAGCTGTCTCTCATAATAGTGGGAGACCTCCTGGGAGTCAGAGGGGTGCTAGTGGGTGTATGGCCCTGGGAGGCAGCAGACTGTGCCGCTGCCAGTTTCACTTCTGCTGAAACTCAGCATGGTAGGGCAGAGCAGTAGAAAGAAAATACTCTCACCTTTACTTTTGTAGCTACAAATAGATTCTGGTATTGTTTGAAAAACAGAATCAGAGTGGCTGAGACCTAGAGGCTGCCATCACAAAAACATAGCCAAGTTCAAAGCTCTTTGTGGGGACAGGTGCCCTGTGCCCACGGGTACCTGGGCTCAGAGAGGGTTCCTGCATGGCAGGTTGCTTTGCAGGTAGTCGAAAAACGTACACTTTGTGGGAGGGAGAGAAGACCTGAATCAGCTTTTTAACTCTGCTGGAGCTGGGTAATCACTAAGAGCCCTTTTACATCTTGGGTGTTTTCCAAGGCTGGCGCCCCCCAGAAGGATTCAGGGTGCTGCAGGAATCTACGGCAGAAATGTGCTTCCTTTGCTATGCCCTGCTTCTGAGCCGTAGACGGAGATGAGGCTCCCTCTCATGTGAGAGCCCTGCTGTAGGTAGTATTTGTGGGGAGGGGGCATGGGTGCCCCCCCCTCTCATCTACGAACCTCTGCCAGGGGTTGGGCAACCCACTCACAGGCTGTGACCTCAGGGCTGGCCAGGGGAAAGCAGCTTGTCCGCTGCAGCCATCACTGCGCGCCCAGGCCGATGCTCTGTGCCCTCTCAGCATGCTGAGCAGCACTGCCACAGGGTCTGACGGGCAGGGCAGGGCGCGATGCTTGCACGAGTACCCAGGCAGCACTGGGGGCTCCCAGGTGTGGCTGGGACCAGCGGTGCGAGGGGCTGTACCTGCTGTGTGGGGAGGTGGCGCTGGCGGAGGTGGGCAGGTGGCCCAGGCCTTAGCTCCTGCAGAGCCCCAGGGCCAAGTCCAGGCTGTGCCCCACAGCGTGTCCCCAGGGAGTGCCCAGAACCTGGTGCAGTGAGACCCTGCGGCACACATCACCACCATGCTACACACTCATACAACCCACACACCCTCCCCCATGCAGAGGCACCCTTGTTTTTGGCAGAGGCTCTGGCCCCACTGCTCCCCTCCTTGTGCAATGTCCCCTGGCAAACCGCAGAGGAACCGAGTCACCCTGACTAAGGCAGCCTGGTTCAGCTGCTGACCATGATACAACGGGCACCTTCCTGGGACGCCCTCCTCGCTCCCCGGGAGGGATCAGCAACTCACCAGAGTGAGGAGACACCCAATGGCACCCTGCAGAGGTGTGGTGTTGTACCAGCAGGGACCCAGACCATGCCGGAGTGCAGCCCTGCTCCTTCCATCCCCAGCTCCACCCTGCGGACAGAGACGTCTCTCTCTGAGGCTTTAGAGGCACCTTCTGAATGTGGGCAGGGGATGGCTCCTTCCCACCTCAGGGTCAGTAGAGGGTGATTGACCCAAAGTGTGTCCCTGAGCCGCAGGGTGCCTTTGGGCACATCTCGCAGTGCAGCACCTGGTCTGCAGCCTGAGTAGCCATACTCTCCTCTGGTGGCCCTGAAGGAAAGCAGTGTCTGATAAAATCTTTCTCATCATTTGAAAGCATTTGGCCACAGGAAGATATCTTATCCAAGTGCTGCCCTGGCTTGGAGTGGGGGAGATGGTTGCAAGCAGCAGCTAGGGGCAGGACAGGGGTGCTTTAAGACAGCCCAGGGGCTGTGGCACCCACAGGGATCTCAAAGTGCTGAGGCAATCCCAGCTACAGGATGCAGAGGTAGTTTCAGGCAAATTGCTCCTGCCCACCCCACCCAGTACTTCTGAGAGATGTTTCTTTGATCTCATATGTAGAATAGCTTTCTGCCTTGCACCTTCCCCTTCCATGCTGGTGATGGACAGCCTTTTTATGGAGCACTACTGCCAGCTGGGTACCCCTGCCCATGCTGCCTGCTGGCTCCCTAGTGCCTGGCAGGAGCAAGTTCATGGCACAGATAAGGGTTTATCAAACAGGATGCTGGGGGCGTGGAAAACACCCAAGTTACCTCACTGTTCATGTGGTAGGGAGTAAACAAGTGGCTCAGCCCATCCTGCGAATGTGCAGTGCCTCTACCCTGCCATCGAGTCAGGGCACAGGGTGGCTGCAGGGTGCTGGGGTGCAGCATCACTGACATGTCACATCTAGGGGCACCCCTACACCCATGCAGGCAGCCCTTGCCATAAGTGACAGCAGAACCACCCAGCCTGCAGAGCTGCTCCTGTGAACTGCAATTGCTCTGCCTGCGCCTTGTCCAGCTCCCCACAACACTGTGCACCTCTGGAATGCCTGGACAGGACACCAACCCACCTGGCCCTCCCTCAATGACACACGTCTTCAATCATGAGAATGATACCAAGAGCTGTCATGCCGTCTTTGCATAGGGGTGACCCAGGCAGGGGAGGTGCTGGCAGCTGATGGAGCAGGCACCAGCACCCCAGACATCACCAGTGCTTTTGTCACTTATCTGGTTTAATGCAGACATTTCAGTCTTCTCCTGTCTCACAAAGCAAGCCCAAAGACAGATTCCTCTGTCATCTCCAACCACTCCCTGTGTGCTATTGCCTGCTTCCCTCCTGTGTGGCTCTTTGCAGTGTGGGCTCTGTCCTCCCCTGCACCCTGAGGAGATCTGCCAGGGGACAGAAGATGAACATACTCAGCACCAAGGGCTATGTCTCCAGCCAGGACCAGGCCCTGTGGAGCAAAAATGTCCTCTGCTCCAGGCAGGAAATCCTGTGACATCCCCTCTGGCGGGCACTGTGCGCAGCTACATTTTCCCCAAGGCAGGAGGATTCTTGAGGACATTCTTCGTCTTTCATCAGGCACCAATTAAACTGTGCTTGGGGCGTGGGCAGAGGGGTACAGGTTTTTCCTGTCTGAGCAGTAAAACCAAAAGGTATTTCTGCACTTTCCTGCTATGAAACAGCAAGGCAGCATGGGGAGTATTTTCCTAGGTTCTTTTTATTTTTATTCTCCCTTGAAAGGAAAAGGACTGTTTTGCAGAGAGGCATTTTGGGTGGACTCACCAGCCTGACAGGAGACAAAGCAGGACCTTCTCCTTCCACCCATACCTGCTGCTCTGCCAGGGACTCAGCTGGCCCAGCCCCATGATGGGACTCTACCTGGCTCCTCTGAGGAGAGCTGCATGCAGGGGGCAGCTCCCTGGGCTGCTGTGCTCCAACCAGAGCTGCCAACCCTTGTCTTCTGCATCTGGCAATCAAAGGCTTCCTGGTGCCCAACAGCTTCACACGAAGGCTTCCTGGTGCCCAACAGCTAGAAAACCCACTTCTGCTCTTAAAGGCACTTATGTCCTTTGGCAGAGGTGTGGGGCTGGGAGCAGTGTCTGTCCTGATGGGCCCCGGCGTGGGCAGTGAGCGGAGCTGTGCCGGCTGTGGCGCCTGTCCCTTCTGCTGTGGGGGTGCTGCAAGGGTACTGTGGGGCTGCTGGGGGCTGCTATAATGTGCCTGCTGGCCTGCAGACCATTGCTCTCCACAATGAGCCGGAGAAGACCTGCTCCGGGGAAGTCCATGATGACCACCCCCCAGCACACAGGCTGCCGCCCCCGCCGGTGCCGCAGGTGCTGGTAGCATCGCGGGTTCACAAAGCGGGCCACCTCCTCAGGGCAGGTGAAGAGCCCATTGCCAGAGCAGAAGGTGAGGTGCATGGTGGCAGGGTCCCCACTGGCCGCCCTCTCCAGGTGCCGCCGTGCCTGCACCCACTTGTGCTCCAGTGAGAGCACGTTCCAGGCATCACTGATGCTCAGCTGCTCATAGGGGATGCCCAGCACCTCCTGCGCCAGTGCCTCCAGCACCACGATCTTCCCTCGAACCTGGCCCAGCGTTGGTACCTCCTCCCTGCACCACACAGAGCCCTGTCCCTCCTCCAGCAAACACCGCTTCAGGTGGGTGGCAAAGCCAGGCCTGGAGAAGATGGGCAGCTCCTCCTTGATTCGCATGAGCACAGCCTCTCTGGGATGTGCGCGGAGGAAGCGCAGGGTGCGGCGCAGGACACCCCGCAGGCTGGCCCGCTGGAAGGTGCAGAGGTGGTACACGTGGAGCTCACCCCGTGCCAGCTTGCAGCGCACATCCAGGAAACGGACACCGGCTGCCAGCTGAGCCTCCAGGCCCCAGCTCTGGCACCGAAGGCGCCGGCCACCGAATAGGCTGAGGGAGTCGTGGGTGCCTGGGATGGAGAGGCGGGAGAGGGGCAGGTCATCGGGGAGCCCTGCCATCCAGTCAGGGCAGCAGGCTGCCGGCTGGGGCGTGCAGTCGAATGCTGCGCTGCGGCAGCACTGCACCTCCATGCCATTGGGAGAGTGGACGCGGCAGCACCTGGCCGGCCCCACAGAGGCCTGCCATGGAGGAGAAGCATAACATGAGCAGTGGAAGCACCACATGGCCCCATGCATCCCAATCCCACTCCTCCCCAGAGGTATCCCCACCATGCCATGAAACCCTACAGCATGCCACGTGCCCCACACATGTTACTGCCAGTACTCTGCAGCATTGCACTGTGTAGTTCCCAGTTCCCCTCCCATTCTCAAGTACTCATCCCACTACCCTGGACTCCCACCACATCCCAGCCTCCCTGTCCTGAACCTACCTGGCTTTGCCTGTAGCTGCGGGATGCAGGCCACCAGATGGGACGCGCCATGAGTGCCAGAGGCACACTGGCAGGTAGAGCGGAATGCTGGCCATTAACCCGGTGATGGCCATGACGCGCATCCTGCCTTGCATGTGGCACGTGCACCAGGGATTCATCCTCAGCCCTCGGCCAAGATGAATGCTCGGCAGACATGCCAGGCTGGAAAATCAAGTGGCTGATCCCTAAGGCAGCCATTCAGGCCTCTGCACCTCCCCCCCCAGGAATCAGGATAAACGGGATCGAGGTGCTGCAGGGCCCTTTAGTGCTACCTGTGGGAGAAGCTAGCTGTGCAAAGCCCCTGGGTGCCCACTGCAGAGCCACATCCCAGGTCAGGTCTCAGTGGCACTTGGGCCACCCTGATGATGGTTGCCATTGTCCCTCTCACGGTATGGGAGCTGGTGCCTGGGGTGGGTAACTTGCCTGCTGCCCTGGGGACACAGCTATGGGGCACCCTGGTCAGCAGCGCACTCTGAGCCAAATGGGTTTGGGGAGGAGGACACAGACACCTCAAAGCATCCCATCCCACCAGGAACACACCCCCTCCACCTGAGCAGGGAGGGCAGAGGACTCACAGGATCACAGAACTGTAAGGATTGGAGGGAACCTCGGGAAATAATCCAGTCCAACCCCCCTGCTAAGGCAGGGCCACCCAGAGCAGGTGACACAGAACGCACTCAGGCAAGTTTTAGATGTCCTCAGAGACATCTAAGCAGCCTGTTCCAGTGCTCTACCACCTTCAGCATAAAGCGTTCTTCCTCATCTTGAGGTGAAACTTCCTGTGGTTTAGTTTTATTGCTGCTCGTCCCTGTCGCTGGGACCCCTGGAAAGCATCTGGCACCATGCATCCTCCCAGGGTTGCATTTTGCCTGGGGCTTCGCCACTGCAAGGTCACCAAGCGCAAGGCCAGGACGGGGCGCTAGTAGATGTGTCCCTGGGCGCTGGGGGCAGCAGCGAGGCTGGGGCGGGTCCCCTCGGGCAGCCGCTGCTCGGGAGCCCCGGCGGCCTCCGAGTGCTCCATCCGCTGCGCGCTGGACGCAGCCCCACGTTGCGCTGCAGCAGCTTATGCCCGCCTCCCTGGCGCCGCTGCCAGCGCTGCCGGGAAGAGCCCGGCTCGCAGGGCTGTAAACAGCGGGCAGGCGGAAGAGGGCCCGCTCCGTCTCGCTCGGCATGGCGGCGGCGGGCGGTAACGGCGGCGGCAGGTCCTGCTTCGTGCTGGGTGCCTCCGGGGCGACGGGCCGGGTGCTGCTGCGGGAGCTGCTGGCCCGGCAGCGCTTTGCCAGGGTGACGCTGATCGGGCGGCGCTGGCTGGGCCTGGGCGAGGAGACCGGCACGACCGTGGTGCGTTGGAGCGGGCGGCCCGGGGGGGTCCCGGGGGCCGGGGAGGCCGCGCTGACCCTTGGGCTGCCCGCAGGAGCAGGTTGTGGTGGACTTCGAGCGGCTGGGCGAGCACGCTGCTGCCTTCCGGGGACACGACGTCGGCTTCTGCTGCCTGGGCACTACCAGGGCCAAGGCTGGCGTGGTGAGTGGGGCCCCGGGGGGAGCAGGGGTCCTGCCTGCTCTCTCCCTGCCATGCTGACCCTCCTCTGTCCTTTACTCACAGGATGGCTTCATCCGTGTGGACCGGGACTACGTTGTGCAGGCGGCAGAGCTGGCGCGGGCAGGGGGCTGCAAGCACTTTGTCCTGCAGTCCTCCCGGGGTGCAAACCAACGCAGCCGCTTTCTCTATCTCCGGGTGAAGGTGAGGAGGCGCATGGGGGGAGCTCCTGATGCTCATGCAAGAGTCAGAAAACTTTGGGATGCTCAGGAATGAAGCAGGAGCTGAGGTCTCTATAGAGATGTGAATGGCTCTGGGGGTCCTGCTAGGGGACAAGGGAGCAAGAGGAGGGGTTGGCTGGACAGCTGTGCAACTGGCTTTGTCCAAAGCAGCACAATGGCATTGCAGCATTTGTCTCACTCTTCAAACCACAGAAGAGACCTGCTCAGATTTCCAGCCCCATCCCAGCTCCCCAAACTGGGACAACTTCACTGCTAGGTCACGAGGCTCAGGGCTGTGTCCAGGTGAGATGTGAACTATCCCAGGGTGAAGAAGCCACAGGCTCTCTATGTGGAACCATGACCATCATGAAGGTTTTTTTGTGTGCTGTATCCCCCAGCATTTGCCGGACTCATTACTGTCTCCCAGTGTCTTGTTCTGGGATCCCTGGGCTGGGCACTGTCCAGATGCTGTCTCAGGAGCATCCAGTTGCAGTTAGCATGATGGTTGCAAGGGTACAGTGCTGATTAACAGTCCACCACCATGGACACTCGGCCCCCACTGCCTTTTACTGGGGAGCTGTTAGTTGCCCTGGCAGTGCCTGGCCTGTACCAGCTTTAAATTGGCTTTAGTGCAGTCCTGCCCATGGCTTAGCAGCCCTTTCCTGCCAGTTCATGGCATGGGAGAGGTGGTGCTTGCAGTCATCCTTGTCTCCTTTCATCCTGGCCTACTGCTGTGACAGGGAGAAGTGGAGAACCTGGTCCAAGCTGTCGGTTTTGATCGCTGTACCATTCTCCGGCCAGCGTGAGTAGTAGTGGAGGGGGGGTGGGCACAGGACTTAGGTGGGGGGCTGCCAGGTTAGTGGGCTAGGAGATGGAGAAAGAGAAAGGATGCAATAAGGGGAGGGCTGTGGAGAGAAATGGAAAAAGCCACCAGCTGCAGATGCAGCTCCTGGACACTGCTTCCGAGTGCTGCAGGGAGCAAGCATAGCAGTTTTCCATGGCCTGTATCCCAATGCTAGTGTCACGTACCATGTACGGAGAGGATTGGGTTGAGAGCAGAGTTTGGGGGACATAGGTCAAAGCTTATCTCTGTGCAGACCTTGACCTTCTGCAGGGGAGATACTTGCCTGTATCTCCTCAGGTGTACTATGCCCTTGCCACCTGAGAGTACTGGCATCCTGGTTTTGACAGCACAGTGGGGAAAGGAGGTTTATGTCCCAGGACTCAGCTCGGCCATGTTTTGAGACCCTGTCAAAGTGTCATGTGGGTTTAGCAAGCTGGGCTGGACCTCTAGCACAGCTGGAGAGCTCAGTCTCCAGCTTTCTCATGAGGGATGGCTTCAGTCTGACCCACTTTACCTGCTCGCTTTGCAGGGTGCTACTGTGCAAACGCCAAGAGTCCCGGCCCATGGAGTGGATAGCCCAGCAGTTTATGGGTGTTGTGGCTTGGGTCTTCCCTACTGCTTACTCAATACCTGTGGAAATGGTGGCCAGGGCTATGGTGGCCAGTGTGCTGCAGCCAGGCAAGGAGAAGGTGGAGGTGCTGGAGAATGGGGACATCCATAAGCTGGGAAAGGCAGTGCCACAGCAGGGCACATAGAGTAAAAGGGATGGGCAGGAAAGAGCTTGATTCACTGTTCAGATGCTCTTCTGGGCCGAGGATGAGTGCACATGTGGAAGAGGAGCAGGGTGCTTGCATGGCCAGCGTGGAGGTAGAGATGCACTTCTTTGCATGTGAGCTGGTTCTGTCAGCTGATCAAAAACGCAGGTGCTGGTTGGTGGGTGACAAGAAACTATGTGCTCTTCTGCTAGGATCCAGCATGCAAAACTGGGTAAAAATGGTGTAACCTGGACAAATTTTATTTCTGAAATAAAATCCTGTGACTGGTCTGTTTGTGCCCTCTTTGGGTTGAAATTATGTCTGTCACCTGCACATCATCAACTGAACTGCATCTGTTCACAAGTTGTGCCTTTGGTGACACCAAGGAGCACACAGGGGCAGGTGACCAGGCTGTGGATAGCCACAGGAAAGCAGAGGCAGTGCACAGCTGCCTGTGCTGAGGCTGCACTCCACAGAGCACGTGGTGGCACTAGTGCCACTTGAATAGTGGAGCTCCTGCAAGCTCAACGGTACTTGGTGAGATGCCTGGGGTGGTGGCTCTGCCTGCAGTAGATCTCTTGACCTACCTCTCTGTCCCCACTGATCTGCTGTGGGTGCAGAGGGACTGCTACAGGGATGCTGCTGTTCAGATCCAGGCTGTCAGTTTAGTATCTGTAGGAGCATAAACACTATGCAAATACTTGCATTGACTTGAAAATGACTGTACCCAGCTGGCTTCTCTGGGCTTTCCTTACAGACACAAGTGAACCAGAGCTCAGCCCTATGTTCCCAAGGGTGCTGTGCATGTGCAAGAGGTGAGGCCAGCCCCATGCACATCCCAGGGTAGCCTTGCCCCTGATCCATGCTCTCCTAGTGCTGGCAAAGGAGCAGGTCCCTGCTGTGGGCACAGAGCAGGCACAAGGAACAGTGCCATTCCAGCCTCCTCCCTGACCACTCTCAGGGTCGAGGAACTCAGGGGCTCTCCAGCTGGGACATGGGTCTTACGTGACTCCCGAATTCCCAGCTGGCCAGAGTCCCAGTGCTCTGGGTAGTGCTGCTTTCTAGGATTTTCTTTTCGACCTCACCCATGGCTCCTGTGTCAGTGACTTGGCTGTGGTGAGTGGAGTCAGCCTGAATCTCGTCTCCTTCCTCTTACACAAGCACTTTACTCATCTGGCTGGGCCTCAGAAGCTTGGTGGAGGCTGTTGGCTGGTGTAGCCCCAGACTGTGTGTTAATGGGGAGTGCATTAATAGACTCCTCAAAGACGTGTGAGGCTTAGTCCAAGGTAACAAATGAGGGGCCATGGAGCAATAATTACTGGTGAGAGCAAACCCAATGCTTTTAGAGTAATATTTATTGTCAAAAGGGAAATAAGAGGTAGGCTGGTCAAGAGCATTACACAAGTATCTGAGGGGTGTTAAACTTAAGCAGCAAAAAGTCTGTATAAGCTTGCAGCACTGGATTACATAGACAGAAAAGCATACCAGCACTCAAATTGATTCTTAAAGAAAGATGATGTGCTTACACAGAGGAGTGAAAATGAGCACCTGAAGTGGTAGACCTTAAAGGAAGTGAAAATTGAAAGGCAAGCCATGGAAGATTTGAAGAAAGCATCCTAAAGGCATAAAATTTATCATAACTATGTAGGAAGCCCCAGGGATGAAACATGATCTGGTTCTGTAAGAAGGAAAGAGCCACCGTCACAGAAAGGCTTGGTGAGTTATTCACAGTGGCCTTTGCTCTGCAGGAGCTCACACCAGCATTATGCCTTAGGGGACAAAGCACTCGGGGGGGGGGGGGAGAATAATTGCTTTAAACCCCACTTTTAGAACACATAGTTAGAAATCTCTGGAAGGAATGCAGATAAATGGCCAAACCTTGTCTGGGTGAGGATTACGGCGATCCCTCGACCAAAAAGTTAATGTTGTTACATATGATGCTAATTTTTAGAAAGTTCCAGTGAGAACCAGGAAACCACAAAGCAGAGAGGCTGCCTTCTATAAAAGGCAAGTTGTTAGAAAGGATAATAAAGTCTTGAAATAACATGGCCTAGGATAAATCTGGTGTAATGGGAGATTCCACATAGTCTTTGAGGGGGCAGTTGCAAGGCACAAACCTAGAGCGCTCTTGGGGGAAACCAGCCATTGTGTACACAAGACAACTTGGTCCTCAGAGTGCACTTGGATCTCCAAAAAAGCTCTCCCAGAAGAGCTCTTAAAGAAATTCAGCTGTCGTGGGAAGAAAAAAAAAAAAAGGTCTGGGTAGTTTCTCATTGGAAATATTTTCTTAGCACTTTAAAGCCTTGAAACACACAAACCAAACATTTCTTACTGGACAAAGGTCCATGGAAAATACAAGCTATTTCTGTGTAACCCTTGTTTCTGCTCAGTGGTATACGGTTCCTTTTCAGTGTTCCAGAAAAGTCTCTCCTAAAATGCGCAACTGTAATCCCAGCACATTATATCCCAGTATGACTTCTTTATCACCTTCTTGCATGGAGTTTCATCAGTCATTTTGGACCTCAATTTCCACAACTTGTTCTGTGCATTCATTAAACCCCTACTGTAGGGCTGTGGAAGAAATTGCAGAGCATCAGCCACTGGGCAGAGCCACAAGAGCAGGGGATTTGCCCACTCAAGGCTGAAAGAAGTATAAAGTAGGTAAAAGTCTACAGGGGGTAGACCCAGTTCCTCTGTGGAGTCTCTCAGGGCAAAGCTCTGGGCTCCTCTGAGCAGCAGGAGGTCTGCAGAGCTGGAGCTGTGTCCCCTGAACGCCTGGAGCAGCTGCCTGCTTTCCAGGGCACGCAGCTCAGACAGAGCTGGGAGGAGAGCACGTATGAGTGTCCGTCTGCTGGACAGCATTTGCACAAAACGCCTGATCCCACAGATCCGAGCTCCCCTGTGATTTTGACGCTGACTTTATTACTGAAGATTAATGAGAAAAAATGACTGTATTCCCAATGGCTCAGCAGCTGAGTGCGAGGCTGCGGGGGCTTCCCATGCGGTCCCATGGCCCCGCTGTCCTTCCCAGCCCTGGAGCTGTGAGAACCACTGGCACCCCTCACACACCTCCCACTGCCACCCTTTCCCCATGCCAGGAGGTGGCCATCCGGCTGCCAAAGCACCCTGCAAACAGCACCTCGGTGTCAAAGGGGCTTTTCGGAGCAGCCGTAGAGCTGGCAGGCACTGACCTGACACTCACCAGAACACCCTGGTGACATCTCTGCCAGCAAAGGAATGGCCTGGACGTGCCCTCTGGCCCTGGAGGCAACTGTCAGAGCCACAAAAAGTTCCCCCTCAGTGACACACAAGGAGGGACAGTGGATGTATCAGTGCCAGGCAGTGGGAAGGAACCTGGCACCCCTTCTTGAGTCCATCCAGGGGTCTCTCATCAGCCCAAGTTCAGGCAAGCATCATTCAAGAATCTCATCCTTTGAAATTTTAGGCTCTACTTTTTTCATTCAGTTTCCATTGCAAGGCAGTAAAGAGCTAGACAAGCATTGCAGGGATACACAGTTTCCAGCAGACTTGCAGTTTTCAGTTACTCACATGCTGAGATGCAGAAACTGGCTTGCTGCATAATCCAAGGACAGCAGAAAACAGGACTACAATACAGGTCCAAAGGGCATCCAGGAGCCAGAGCCAAGCACACCTCTGACACAGCTCAAAGGGGCAAGAAATAAGGCCCAGGGCTGAGCTTAAATGTAGCCCTGGGCTGAGGGAGCACGTGGGTCTGGTCAGGTCAGTTAAGGCCCTTGGGATGTGCACAGCCAGGAGGGGAGCAAGGTTTCCTATTCCCAGCTCTGAGCTGTGGGTGTTAAACAAGGCACTTAGATGCACATTTCCATAATCACCCAGGCAGCCGAGGTCAGGACAGGTTCGTGGCAGACTTTCAGGATGAGCCCTGAGCCCCACACCTCGGGTGGGATGCCCAGGGAATATCGTGGTTGAGGTGGAGCAGGAGGCAGGAGCAGAGTAGAGCCACACACGCTCTGTGTCTGTGCCAGAGTGGCTGTAATTGTATAGGCACCATTGTGGGGTGGCAGAGACCCATGCGGGTGTGAGCAAGTCCTGCTACACAAACTGCAGGAGAGCTGGTGCTGAGGCCCTGCCTGTGTTTGAGGGTTTTTCCCTCATGCAGACCCAGGTGATGGGCCATGCCTCAGGTGACCCTGCTGACGACAGGCTGTCACATCCTGGCTGACAGGCAGGAGGGAAAGACCCAGGATGGCTGTGTTAACCTCCCCTTGCCAAGCGTAGCTAAGCCTTGTTAAGAGTGACTCCATGGCAGCTGCTGGTTGCAGCTCGTAGTCCCCCTCAGTCCATGGGGAGCTACTGCATGAGGGCTTTGGCTATGGCATCACTCAGAGCCAGGCTGGTCCCAGTGTTTGCCATGATTTGCTTGGCAGCAGGCAGCCTCACCTGCTGGGGTTGCACTTACGCTGTGCCGGGTGCCTGGCTGAGGCCAGAAGAAACTCGTGCCACAGATGTCAGGACTACAGAGAGGCGCTGGATTTGTGGTTGTGAGTTGGTGGTGCAGTCAAAGACATCTTACCCAAGCGAACAGAAATATCACAGCATTGTGCAGTGCCCAAGCCTTAAGGGAGCAAGGGACTGCATCCAATGGGACAGCGATGGGACAGAGCCATGCAGGGTGAGCCAGGGACCAGTCGCTACTAAAGCCCTGCATCCCACATCGTGGTCACTCCAAGCTCTGGTGTGTGGCATCAAAAAGGATCCAGATTTTGCACACAATAAAATTCTGGGTGGGAATTTTTTTTGGCCTCATCGAAGTGTCACTGTCAGATCAAACTGGAACATTTGCTATGATTAAAGGATTTTTTTTAAGCTTATATTAAAATGAACTTGTTCTGGAACAACAATCACTGTCACTCACCAGCTGATAACCACTGTTGAAGCGAGTATTTTGACATTAGCCACAATCTTCAATTCAACAGCAAGACTTCTCATAAGCTGTTTTTAAGAAAGTGATATTTTGCACTGGAAAACAGCTTTCCTGAATGAAGTATTTCTACCTGGCTTGTCTAAATACTGGTATGTCATTAAGAGGAAACCCTAGGGGCTACTTGAAGGGTCCCAAACAGCAGCCTGGCCCTTCCAGTTTGATTATCAGATCTAACCCCAGAAAAAACACATTTTTTCCCTGTGTGTGAGCTTAGGGAGGAGAAAACAATATCCAGAAGCTGCTGTGCTGGGGCCAGCTGGGGAGGACGGACGGCATTGGTTACAGGGCTGGCGGGGGTCCAGCTCCCGGCGCTATATAGGAGCAAGAGGGGGGAGCCAGGCTTCAGACTGAGCCACTGCCTGCTTTAGACATCGTTCACACCCTCCTCCTGGCCGAGGAAAACTACAGCCTACCAAGATGTGCAAAGGACTAGCAGCGCTGCCCCACACATGCCTGGAGAGGTGAGAGCGGACAGCCTGTGAGGGGATGCGGGGGGCCTGCCTCCCCACAGGGCTCTGCCAGGGGTGGCTGCAGGCAGAGAGGCTCTTCCTATAGCACATCCCCATGATAGACATCTCCTATTGGGGCTGGGGTGGCCCAGCTCTGAGCTGGGAGGAAGGGGAGGCTTGCTGGCAGGGGCTCAGGGGGATGCTGTGAGTGGTTAAGACCCCTGGGGATGAGCGCTGATACAGTCCCGAACTTTCCCCTCCAGCTTGGGAACCTTTCTGCTGGGTGAGTTTGGGCTGAGACCCATCCTCAACCTCAGCTGCTCTCCTATGAGAGCCTAGAGCAGGGGTGTGTTGTCCTCAGATCCTAATATTTGCAAAACAGGGGAGGCGGGAAAGAGTAGGAAAGTGGTTGCCTTTCTGAGGCACAAGCAGCCTGGCTCCAAAGAGCCTCAAAATCCTCTTGATGAACCTATGTCTCCCTCACAGACGGATCAGCCATCCCCAGCCCATCTCACGAGGCTCAGCTCGGTGCAGAGTACCCGCTCTGCCCCACATGTGGCAACCATCCTATCTTCATACCCCTCCGCCCTGGCACCTGCCTCAACCTGCCCTGGGTGGTGGTGATGCTTCCCAGGCTGCTCTTGCCCTTTGGTAACCCAGGCAGGCTCCAGCCTCCACCCATTTCCATGCTCATCAAAATCTGTGGAGCTGGAGGGGGTTTGGAGGGGCTCTGGGGCTTAGCAGAGGTGCAAGGGAGGCCACTGCACAAGGCTGGGGTAAAACCTGATAAAAGAGTTCACATGTGAATTACCCAGTGAGGATTTCCTCCAGCTACAAATGCCTTAGTACTGTTTTCATATGAGAGTGAGGGTAGTGCTCATTATTCAGGAGGGAGCTTTGGAGAAGCCCCCATTTATCAGTGGAAGCTGTGCCACTGGAGGCCGATGTGGCTTGCCTGAAAGCAAGGTAAATTCCCATCACAGGCACAAACAGCAGCACAGGCCTGCCACAATTTCTTCATTTGAAATGTGCCTTTTTGTTCATCCTTGTGGCCCCATGCTCGCCTTGCTGGGTCTCCTGCAGCCTCTCGCACCATGGGTGGCTGAGCGACACTTCAAGATATGGGTGATCCACACATTTCTGACTTTGGTGTCATCTTGTCACTCTTCTGCTACTTTCGTATACTAAAATAGGTTTATTTCCACTGGTCCTAAGCTGATGCTTTCATTGACCTTTGTTATATGCTCAAATCCCCATTCTTGAAGTCAGTTTCCCTTCAACTTTTACACATGGAGTTAGGACTGGGTTTATCCCACGTGCATCATTTTGTATTGTTCTACAGGCACTTCAAAAGCTGCTTCATGAGACCCTCCTGCAGCTCCTCACAACTGATCCCCAAGTGCTGCACCCGGGGTACTCCAGTGCACTGTCTGCTGCTTGGCCACTGTGTGGTGTGATACATTTAACAGCACAGTCCCAGCCTGCATTCCCCTAGAGCCATCCCCATGCAGGAAAACACACGTGTCCCCTGCATGTTTTGTGCTACCTTTCCCACGCTGTTCCCCACACTGTCGTCCATGAGATGACCTTGTCCTCTGCAGCTGCCTTGGGTCTGGAGAGCCCATCCAGGGTCCCCTGCAGACCCAAGGGGCTGGTACCCCTGACTATTCCCAAACCACATGCTTGCTGGCCTCTTCAGAGAGGACCAATGGGTTTGAAGGAATGTCTTCCTACAGCCAGAGCTGCCTTGACTGCTCTCCAATAGACCATATTTGTCCATGTGTCCACCATGGCTCCCTGATACAGCTGCTGCTTACATGTCCGTACAGCATCACACTTGCAGCTTTATGGTTCCTTGAATCCCCATGGCACTCTTTTCCACTAAAAGGGCATTCCTTCTGGCACCTCCCTACCAAAGCAGGAGCTTTAGCTTCCAGCTACAGCTTTAAGATCTTTGAGCTTCTTTTCTTTGGTTTTGTTTGTGAAGCTGGAGTCTCTCCTGCCCTCCCCAGCACCCTTTGTGCTCTCGATGTGTTTGACAGAGCTTTTTCTAAAATAAAAAGATATTTTCTTTTATTGCTTCTTGGAAGCTGTTTCTCAGACTTTTTCTTGGCTTTCTCCCATATGTTCTCACACTTACTTAACCTTCCACAGTTTACGGTTCTCCTGTTTTTTCTCACTTGGACATAGCTGAGGGGGTTGAAGGATGCCGTTTTGTTTATAACTGCCTTTTTTACCCTGCTGTTTAGCCTTTGCTGAAGCCTTGCTTGAAAGCTTATGATACATCTGCTGGAGGATGCCAGGATGATGTCTTTAAATAGTCCTTCCCTCCCACCAGCCTGTAAGCACTCAGCCCCCTGCCTGTACTTTCTCACTTCTTTTCGACAGGCTTCTTCATCTTTGCCATCTCCCCATATTTCATGAAGGTCCCATGTCCAAGGGCTTGCTTGAGGGCAGGAAGTTTCTTGCTGCTGTCCCCACACTAGGACCTGTGGGGCTGCAGCAGGGTGAGCAGCCATTGATGGTGCATCAACAGCACCATGGAATGGAGTGGGGATGGAGCCATCAAGGCAGCCCCACAGCGAGCAGCAGGCAGTGGGGCGGCTGTATAGGTCCAACACCAATTGAGCAGACCAGGCTGGGGAGAAGCCCACCTACAGCACAGCCCAAGGGAAGCTGGCCCAGGGCTGAGCTGAAATGGAGTCCTCAGCCATGTGAAGGGTGTTGGGGCTCAGCTCTCAGAGAGTGAGAACTGGAGAACAAGATTTTGAACCAGATCTAAGCATTATCCATTGCTGCTGCTTGAAGTCACCATCAGTTACAGCCAAACCTTGCATGTGCACTGGCCTCATTGGCACCAGGGTGTGCAGGTTCCCAGGTCCTGCTCAGACAGTGGCAGTCCTGGTCTTGCCTTGCCACCTCCTTACGCTGTCGTATGTTAGATTCTGCTCTTAGTGCCCCTGCTCCCAGCACAGACCATGTTTGCCCCCTGCCTGCCTGGGCTCCCCTGGCTTCCACCATCCTTGCTTTGGAGGTGGGCAAGCCCCTTCCCACTCGCTCTTCACCCCCACTCCAGCCAGGCAAAACCCCTGTGGTCAGGCACATGGTCTGATCACCTGAAGGGGACTGTCCCTGGTGACCGCACCAAGCTGTGAGTTGGCCACGGCAGTATTTCCAACTCTGTCCTCCTGAGCACATCTGCTCAGCTCCTCTTTGCTGTTCTCTGAGCCATGTGTCCCCTTTGTCAGGGGCCATAAACACAGCTGCCTGTGAAAGCAAAGCCAAAGGTGAGGCCACCCTGCCCCATCAGCTCTCCTGTGGCACCTTCTGCACCGTGCCAGTGGGGCTGAAGCTCCTGCCCACTTCACCTGCCCCCTTCGCTGCTGCTGTGCCATCCGTGTGGGTCACAGCCATGACACAGGGGTCCTGGCACAGCAGTGCCAGTGCAGCTCCAAGAGGCACCTGAGGCTCACAGGGTAGCCAGCACCAGCCTTTGTGTGTCAGGAGCTAGCTCCATCTTCAAGCATTTATTTGCATGATATTTATTTATTAGAGGGAGCGGGATGAACAGTGCATAGCAGCATCTCCATCCCAGAGACACCTTGGTGTGGGAGCGTGGGGACCTCATCACCCTTTGCTCAAGGTCCTGGTCCTTCCAGGCAACATTCAAGTTTTCTCAGAAGCACGAGCACTGGAAGCTGTTCCTGCAACTGCTGACATTTTCCATCAACACAGCCATATTTCTGGGTCTATGCTTACACCCACTGCAGGTGGTCCTTGCAGACCTCGCTGAGCTGCTCGCCCCGCCACCTGCTCCAGCACTAGGGTGCCTGTCAGGGCCAGGATTCTGCAGCAGAAGTGGCGGGCAGCTGGTAGAGGAGCAAAGCCCATGTCTGGCCTCAAAAAGTTGCCCGTGGGGCTGGTGGGTGGAAAACCAAAATACAGCGTGAATTTTAAAGGCAGGATAAAAGCTGAAGGAATGGAAATGAAATAGCAGACATAGCAAGGGAGTGAGCGTCCACAGAGGACTTGTGAAAATAAACAGCAGGGAGGAGAAGCACAGTGAGCCCTGAACCCAGGGAACTGCACCACAACTTCAACAGCCGTGCTATGGCGTGGGCAACAAGCCCAGCTACCCTGTGGGGAAGCGGTGGGTCCCCTCCCTCTCATTCACCTCCTGTACAGACATAAGGCTTATTTATTACTTATATACACACCATATATATATTCATTAGGGCACCCTGCTCTGAATGCTGATGGCAACTCAGAGCTGGCAGGCACAACATGGACAGGGCTCAATGTGGGGCAGCCCAGCAAGGCATCCTGCACAGCCTCCTCTCCAAAGGCAGCTCCTGCATCTCCTCACCAGGATTTCCACTGGGCTCATCACTATAGAAACTAAGTGCTGCACACATGTCCCCTAATTCATCCGCAGAGCAGCCAGCTCCACTAATACAATTATCCTGACCACAGATGGGGACGAAGCAAAGACACCAAGATCAAGATCAAGCACTGACGCTAATTCAGAGTGCCCTGTTTGAAATGCTTTAGCCAGGCACCTTTATGGCATTAGGGTCCATTTGTTCATGTTTAATTAATTACACAGCTTTGTATCTCACCAGTGCCTGTGCCAGGGTCCATGCAGGCGTAGGCAGGGACCATCCCCACTTTCCCATCCGTTCCACCTGACCTGTCTCTGCTCATTCCTTCTTGCAGGGCCAAGGAGATCAAGACCAAGCTGGGCACACTGCTCCAGAAACCTGACTCTGCTATTGACTTCATCATCCCTTATCCAGAGAAGCCGGAGAAGCCTCCCAAGGCCCAGAAGTGAGTATTGTGCTGGGGTGAGCTGTGCAGGCACCCATGCCTGGCTGGAGAGGTGGATGAGAAGGAGCTGAAGCCCCTGGTGCTAGTGGGCACAGCAGGCTTTACATGGCAGGCAGCTTGTGACATGGTCCTCATGACTCACGGGCCAGGTGTGGGCTCAGGCAGTTATGCCAGGGCAACATGAGATGTGTCAGGCAATACAGCTTTATGGAAACCAGATTTCTCATGGAAACTCTATCTACTTCTGATGAGATTTCACATTATTTGATAAGGTTTTGCCAGAGGCATTTGGCAATTGGACTTCTCTTAGTCACCTGCCTCAGCCCAGCGGTGCCAGCTTTACACAGTCTGCTGGCTCCACCATGGCAGTGTGTCCCCAAGCTGTGTGTGTGGCCCCGCAGTGTGATGCCTGGCTCTGGGCAGCTCTGTGATGATGGCACCTTCTTACCTTATTGCCTTTGTCCCAAGCCTCTGCTCTCTGGCACTGAGCTGGGTTAATGACAAAGCAAAGAAGACGAGAAGCTGGAAAGGCTGATGAGCTGTGCTACAGGATCAACAGTTCAAAGGAGACAAAACAAGCCTTGGAAAGAAATGTTAGCTTAAATCTAAAAGCAGGATGGCTTCCTGGCCATATGATGATGGCTTTACCTGGGTTATCTCCATTACAGCCTCAGGCCACTGAGCCAGGTGTCTGGGCTGCTGCCCTGACCACTCTTCTGGCACCCCTCAGCCCTGTCACCACCAGATGCATGTGACTGTCCTGGAGACAATGCCCCTGCCCTGGGGCTGCACAGACAGTGCTTGAGGACCCAGGTCTGACAGCACCCAAACTGACTTGCTGGAGGTAGGAGGCTGACTGGCCCAGCCAGCCTTGCTCCTGGCACCCAGAGCAAGAGCTTATCCTGAAGGGTTTGAGTGGCCGTGTCACAATGAAAACCGTGAGAAGCTCGTGCCCACTCTTCATGAGGCCAGGTTTCTATTTCCTCTTTAAAATCATGACTTTTTGTTTTACACCTGTCCCCTTCAGCCCAGGCAGTGTTACTCTAAAGCAGTAACCCTCTGCCAAGGGATTGCTAAAACCTCAAAACAAACCAAAAGAAACCCCAAAACAGCCCAAAGTGCAGATGAACAACCTGCTCACCCTGACGAGACCCCACAGAGAGCACGGGGACACTTGCCAGTGCTGTGCCTGTCTGCTGCAGTGCTGCCCAAAGAGAGCTGCCTGGGCCAGGCAGGTCAGGCAGAGCCCCGACAGACAGTGCATTTCACACTCTGTCACTGGTGTGCCCTGGATGCCTGTGAAGGAGACACATTTGTCCCCATTAGCTGTCTGTGCAGAAAGCCAGAGAACATCTTCATTCCCTGCTGGCTGGAGGAGTTGTTTTCTCCTGCACTGTGGAGCCTCTGTATCACTCATTCGTCAGCATCTTGCTCATAGTTAATTTCATCCCTGGGACATTCAGCTAATGGAAAAATGAATTTGGTAGTTTCCAGGAAATCTGGATTGTGTTGGGTACCTGCAGCGATGCTGCCCCTCACCAGGGTGAGGAGACGCCTGCCAGGAACATAGGGGCAGGGGCAGCTTTTCATCCTTGGTGACAAGTGTAAATGCAATCTGAGGTGCAGAAAGTGAATGACTAGAGCCCCCACCATGGTCTTTACTGTGGTTGCTGGCGGTTTGATGATGAGTGAAGGCTGGACACCCAACCTGAGGAAGCCTTGCATTTCTGCCACACCTCTCCCAGCTGAAGCCAGGGCAGGGTGGCTGACTGAGAGCATTTGCGTTTACCCCAGACCCACTGCTGAAGCACCAGTGTCCCCAGGACCAGCAGGTTGTCCTGCCCACTGCTCCCTCCCCAGCCTCAGGGATGCTCTGCTCACCCAGAGGGGTTCAGCCCCAGTGCATATCCAAACAAGCAGCAAAACAAGCCCGAGTGCTGCATTAGCCGTGGGGAGTGGGGATGGCCTGCAGTGAATCCAGCACTCAGTAACGGAGGGGGGAGGGGTCCCCTCCAACACTGGGCATCAGTGCACCCCAGGGCAGCATTGTCAAACACCTTGGGGCTTAAGAAAACCCCAACAAGACAAAGAACTACAAACAAAACTCCCCACAAAGCTCTTTAGTCACACTATCACATTTACATGAATTGCATTAAAAAAGAAGAAACAAAAAGAGAGGAAAACGCATGCACATGAAGAACACCAAAGGTTTTCACTGGGGAGGGAGGGAGCCAGGGCCACATCCTGCCCTGCTGCGGGCCGTGGGAATGGGGCAAGAGGGCTGTGGGAATTGAGGGGTGCTGACCCCCACCCGGTAGTGCAGGGCTAGAATGATCCGGCCTTTCCGCCCCCTCCAGCGGGAAGCATCCTTCCCCATCCCAGTGGAAAAACATAGCGATGCTTTCCAGCTGCCTGCAGAGCTCTGCTCTGCCCTCCCATCCATGGGTGCTGGGGAAAGGAAGGGAACCATGGCTGCAGAGGAGGCTCGATTCCCAGTTCAGCCATGTCTCTGCTCAGGCACCAGGGAATTTGCCCATCCAGCCCCATCCTCACCTTCCCTGGCTCTTGGCTGTGTCCAGAAGGAAAGTACTGTACTGCTGCATAGAAGCATCCCCATTTCTCCACCATTGTTCTCACTCTGCAACAGTGTCCACAGCTTGTTACTCCATTCCTCCTGATTTTTAAAGGAACTGTTTGAAAACCTGGAGCCCAGACCAGTGCTGTGCTGAGCATGGACCACCTGGGCTTTCTTTACTCCCTTCAGGCCATCACTGGAGGAGGCTGTGCAGTGGCGTGATTCCCTGGAGAAGCTCCTGCAAAACCCCTGTAAGTTCACATCCACCTGTGGTCATATCCCCCCTGGGTGCTCAACAAGAGGTCAGCCCCCTGGGACCACCAGTGCTCAATGAGGGCTTGTCTCCCCCCCACAGATGGGCTCGCCAGCTTCCACAGCTTCCTGCGCTCTGAATTCAGTGAGGAGAACATCGAGTTCTGGATGGCCTGTGAGGACTACAAGAAAACCAAGTCCCCCGTGAAGATGGCGGAGAAGGCCAAAAAGATCTACGAGGAGTTCATTCAGACTGAGGCACCCAAGGAGGTCAGTGGCCCTGGGTCAGGAACTGATACCAGAATAGATAAGGCTGCTGCTGCAGTGGCCTAATCCCAAGGACAGCATTGGCTGCAGGGCGCCTTGTACCATGGCTGATGGTCTTGAAGGGCCTTACCCTCAGCCAAGGGCAGCCCCATCCCAACGTGCTGCCCTCCCACCCTTCACAGCCTTGGTGCCCCTGTTTGCATGCTTAGCCTCTGCTGGGCTGTTTCCTGCCATGGGCACCTCCAGCACACGCCTGTCCCCCTCTCCCCACAGAGGGCTTACACTGATCATAAGGGGTGACAATTTACAGCCATCTCCCTCTCCGAGTTAGCTGTGCTGCAGGATAAACCTCATCCTTACAGATTTGCCACCCAGATAAGTGAACCTACTTCAGTCCCTCCTCATAACCTTTGCATGGCTGTTGGTGGGACAGAGCAGGGGATGGGAGATGCCATCACCCACCCCTTGCAAGGGCAGAGTCCCCACGTCTTTTACACTAAATCACAGGTGAACATCGACCACTTCACTAAGGCTGTGACCATGAAGAACCTGGTGGAGCCATCACCAAGCACCTTTGACATGGCCCAGAAGAGGATTTTTGCCCTGATGGAGAAAGACTCCCTGCCCAGATTTGTGCGGTCAGAGTTTTATCAAGAGTTAATCAAGTAGCAATATGTCAGGGCTGTGCGAGGCGTTCCCTGCGGGCGGCCTCACTGCTTCTATCTAAACACCTGCCCCTTCTCCTCATCTGCTTTACTTTCTTGATACCACCCTAGAGGAGCACCCAGGAGCATTGCTAAGCATCCCCCCTTGTGCTTTGGACTGTCAGATGTCCTGATGTTTCCTCTCTTACAGTCTCCTTTCCTTCCCATGAAAGATCAATTAGCAGAAGCCCCTGTGATCCTCCCTGGGTTTGGGACCCAGAAGGGTGGGAGCAGCCCCAGCCCTGCAGTGCCTGGGAGCTGGCACATTCCTAACACCATGGGTCTTGGCTTTAGTCAAACACTCAGAGGTTCTGGCTCTGCCTTCTCTAGGACATCTTAGGACATGACAATTTTTCTTCCAGTTTTGCCCATATTGCTGGTCTAGCCCAGGCTTGCCCCCTTCTCCCAGCTTCCCAGGGTGTTGCTGTGGCTGCACAGGGTACCCTGTGAGTGCTGTCCTCCCTGGCTAAGTCCTGTAGTCCTGGGGTGCAGGCTGGGGCATGTCCATCAAGGAACTGGCATCACCTGGTCTTCAGAAAGCAGATCATCAGCAGGAACAGTGATGGCTGTATGGCAAGGACAACAGGGTGGCAGGGATGGTGGAATGGCAGGGACAGCTGAGCCAGGAGCCGCATGGCCATGTGCTGCAGAGTGCACTGGGCTGGCATGAGGAGTGACGGAGTGAGCCTGCACCACCACTTCCCCTGTGACTCCTCCTGGAGTCAGCTGTGAGACAGCCTGTTTGCTTCACACTAAAGACAGTAAAGAGGATAAAATGAGACCTGTTTGCTCAAAACACCGGGACTGTTTAGCAACCCAAACCTCCTGTTCGCTCCAACCACTTGCACGATGTATTGAGCTCATAGCCTGCTGCCTGTGGCCCTGTCTCCAGTGCCCACGCACAGCCCTCCGCAAGACTGCAGCTTCAGGTGTTGCTGCAGTGATTTCTTGCTCCTGTTGCTTCTCTCTGCAGTAGGCATGCCAAAACGATACTTCTGCACAAACCCAACTGAGGGGCATCGATTAGAGGAGGAAAGAAAATCATGTTGGGCTGAAAAAGCTGCAATTGCAATTGTTCAGAGCTGATTAAAAAAACAACCCACCATTCCCCCCAACAAACACAAGCACAAAACCATCACTGCAGGTATGAAAAATAACCCCCCATCTTCTTGAACAGATGGCAAACTCTGCTGAGTTTGTGTAGCCTGCATCTCTTCCGTCTCCTCCAGTCTGCCCAGGGCATGTGTTTCTATAAGGCTGTCTCTTAAAAAGACCAGCTCTTTTCAAATGATTCAAAGACAGCCCACTGTTCACCACCAGAAGAAATCACATACGAAGATAGGGCAAGGGCATATGTGAAAGGCAACTGGGGTCTCGTTTCAGCCTCGAGGTGAATGTGATGAACCCCTGGGCTCTGGGACATTTCATCCCCATGATGGTTTCCTGGTGCAGCATCTGCAAGGCCATGGCTTGAAATGAGCCGCTTCAGCTGGCAACCTGACACACGCCAGCAATATAGCAAGCACCCATGCTCCTAGCAAGCGTCCCAGACCAGCCACCCCCTTAGGCGGCTCAACCTCAACTGCAGGTCATGAGACTGTGTGAAATGCAGTAAGATAAACAAGGGGTTTGCCAGCCTCTTCTAGAGTTTCAAAATCTGATCAAAAACCCACCAGCCCCAAATATTTACACGGTGTCACTATGGTGATGAAGAAAAATACATCCCGAGCTGCAGGAAGTGGGCTGTGTTTTCCAGGCAGGATGGGGAGGCACAAGAATGATGGAGGCCATCACAAACGTGACATTTTCTAACTCTGGAGCAAATGGCCTGGGAAAGTCGGTGCTGGAGCTGCAGAAGGTGATGCTCACAGGGCATTCCCCTGGGGGGAGCGTGGGGGGCAGCTTGGGTGGCCCAGAGGGCCCAAGGGAACCCTGAGCAGCAGGAGGGATACATCAAGAGAGTGCAGGTTCCTCCAGCAGTGCCCACTGCCCAGGGCTGGTGGGCAGCAAGGGGGAGGCAGGAGCTGGGCTGGGTGCAGGCTGGGGACTTGGCCAACCCTTCTGCTGCAGGGTGCTCCCACTACTTCTGCCCATGCGCGCTCCTTGTACTCTCCTGATGTCTCCATAGACTGATGTCAGTACAAGCAGGTTCAGCATGTTCAAGCTCCCTATTTACAGCATGACTCATAGAAATGCAAATCCAAGCAGACTTCCCTGCATAAAGACCTAGATCATTCATTTTCACTTAAGCCTCTGGCTGCTATTTCCAGATACCGTCACACATTTTGCAGTTTAAATGCCAACACCAAAGCCATAGAGGGTGGGATGCTGCTGGAGGCTGGCTTGCTGTATGCCATCAAAACCTGAGATGTGACTAGCTGCAACAGCGATGTGTAGGGCACAGAGAAGGTGTCTAGGTATGTTTTGCTGAAAGAAAGGTGGAGGCTGGATTCAGGAGAGATGAAACACCTCTATTAGAAATCCCTCCCCAGCTTGATTTCTGCTACAACACTGGAAGCCTTCTTTAGGGGGTGATTGAACAAATGCCAGTGATCTGCTAGGTGGGCATAAAACATGGCCCCTGAAGCATTTCAGAGCTCTTGGGAAGTTGTGTTTGTGTAGAAGGGTCATTTGGCTAATTATTCAAGCAGCATAATCCCAGAAAGGCAGCAACACCTGTACCTTTGCCACAGCAGAGCATTCCACAGGCCCAGAGGTATTTACTGTTGGGCTAATCTCAACCGTCATATATCTTCATATATTTTATCAGACTGGTCTTGTGATACTTGGCATATGTATGAGCACTATACACGCAACATTGTGCATCTGTATCCATATACTCATATATAAGCATACACGCATACATATATGCAATACTGCTAATGTGGGCATCTGGATCCCCAGTGAATCAGAGAGACAAAAAGCAGAGTTTCTGGTTATTATGCTTGTGGTCTGTCAGAGAGATGAGATGTGTGGGTTGAGCGCAGCCTCAGACCTTGTGCAGGGAAACCTTGGCCATCCGCCTAAGTGAACGCGAAGGTGCATCTTCCAAAACATCTCTGGAATCACCCCATGCTGTGGCTGCTGGGTGCACCCTGGCACCCGAGCTGGCACAGGAGGCAGGTCTTGTGCTCTCTGAGAGACCCCAACCCTGCCGTGGGGCAAGGTAACCCCACGCTGCAGCAGGGTCTCCAGGCACCAGGCACTGCCTCAGTGCCTCCCCAGATCTCGCTTCCCATCACGGGGACATGTGGAGGAGGGCTCCCTGCAGTCGCATCCCTTGGAACAATGCTGGGGGATTGTTTGCTGTGTGTTTTCTGGTTGTTCCAGTGACCCAGACCCTCACACCCCCCAGCCATGGTGTGATGCACCCAGCTCTCCCCCGACACAGTAATTGAGGGCTCTGCTGGTGTTGCCTGGTCCCAGCCTTGGGGACTGCCCGGGGGTGGCTGAGGGTGCCCCTGGGCTCGCCCAGGCTCCTCCCATTCCTTGGTCACTTCTTGGAGGGTGCTGAGTGCTGTGGCCAAGGACTGAAATGAGATCAGGAGGGGCAATTGGCTCCTGACACAAGCAGCAGGTTTTCAGGCTAATGTTCTCCGTGTGCTTTCCACTAGAGAACTTCATATGGGCACTAGTGTGCACTGAGGAACTGGCTGTGTTAACACATGTTCTTGTACTACTCAGTAATCCACATATAAACATGTTATTTCTGTTACTGTCTTGGTTGATGATTCATTTTATCTCTTTGCACTGAAAGTTTCCTTACCCTCTACAGCACCCTCCCCAAACTTGTGCCCAAAAGGCCTGGCAAGACCAAAGGCTTCTGAGAGCTTCTGCTGCAACAGATGTGGTGGTTTCTCAGGAAACTGAAAAAGCAAATAAAAATATCACCCCAGGAGGCTGGCCCAAAGGCAACTCACCAGCGTGACACAAGCACCCTCAGCCCCACTGCCCGAGTGCTTCCTCAGGCTTCAGCTCACACACTCGGCTCACACCGTGGTAGCTGCTGTGCACCTGCAGGGGCACAAGAACCAGCCCTGCTCACTGCCAGCTACACCGCCTTTGGGCAGCTCTGTATCCACAGGGGACAGGTTGAGCTCTGAGCTCATGCTCCCCTCTGGAGCTGTGGGTGGGAAGACATCTGCAGTGAGGTGGTGTTCCTTTATGTTGCCCCCTCCAAGGCTGTCGCAGGGGCCTCCCATTCAGACCACCTCCTCAGGAAGATTGAGTAGTCCCTGTGCTGTGCTCGCTGTCAGGCACAGCACCGACCCAAAAAGCCCAGTATCCCCCACACTCATGATGCCAAAGGCATCTGAAGGATAAAATGTCTGTTTCATCTTTCTGTAATTAAAACTTGCGTGAAGCCATTTGTAAACTGTCATCTTAGAGTAACCTTGGCCAGTGAATTGGTTCTCTGTGCATTTCCTTTGGTTCACACAATGGCATTTTAGAAAAGACTAACACAAACTTTTTTATTCAGAATGAATTCATTATTATTTAAATATCAATACAGTTTTTATAATAGTTATCAAGAATTCCCAGTACCAGGGGAAATAAAACATAGCCACATGCTTGGCTATGTTCAGAGCTTTAGCAAGCCTCTCTGTCTTTTAGCTGAACATGCTATGGTGGTATGTGTCAGTACAGGTGAATAAATACAAAATAAAGCAAATGCTGAAAGAGACATTTCTCTGTGGGCCTGGAAGTGTCTACTAGAGAATCACAGCCTCCTCCTGCCGTGTCAAAACCCCGGTGTGAGAACCGTTATCTGGACTGGGATGCAGAGGGAGGAATACACGGTTGTCAGAGCAGCCATAACCAACTAAGGAGAGACCAAGAGGCTGTGGGACAGTGCAATACCTGGTACTGCAGCCCAAGACAACAAGCCCTGCACTTATTTCTTGCCTCCAACTGCAGGTCAGTGTCAGTCCCAAAGCCCCCAGTGAAGGCCATGTCTAACTGCAGTGACTAAAAATAAAGCTGCCTTCTTGCAAAGCCCAGGAGCAGTAATGAGCCTGACACATTCCTCCTACCATCTTCAGGAAAAAAAAGTGAGTCATGCTACTACTGAAATACAAACTCACATAAATAACATTAAAAAAAGAAGAAAAGACATTTTCAAGTACTCGCAAGCAGGGTCTTTCCTCCCCCAGCTGTTGTGTTTGTGGTCCTACTCCCTCACCAACTGCTCCATACAAGCTGGGGCAGATAAACCTGAATCCAAATGGCACTCCCAGAGTCAGGAATATACACCTGTCAATCTGGGAGAGAAGGAACATGTTTCTGTTCTGCTCTGCTACAGTTTTTAACCAGGGAGCATGAGGGACACAATAATATAGAAAATAACGAACCTCCCCCAAAACAATAGCTCTGTACACCCCTAGGAAAGATCCTTGGCCAGCATAAACTAGATGCTACAGAGGGAGAAGTGGCCAGAGGGGAGAGCTTCACACTGCTTAAGGACCAGAGCAAGTCCTTTTCATCTAAGCTTCTGCCAATTAGAAAGGGGAGATCACAGTCCCCAGCACTTCCCTTGGCTTCCTCATTCCTCTGCTCTTTGACAGGTGTCACACCGCAGCACTGCAAAACTGGTCCCTTGGTGGGTAGTGCTGGGTCTGAATGAGTGCTCCCCACCACCCTGCTGGGCTTGCAGGGCTCACCAGAAACACAGTGGACTGCACCCAGCTTTCCTGTCAGGCACAAACTCCAGGGCTCCTACGCTGATGGAGTCAGAGGAGGGTTTGCTACACAGAATGAGCCTGGCTTGGGTTACAAATGCTGGCTGTTGCATGACATGGGATACAACTGGGACATTAGACATCTATTGGAGACAGCTCTGCTGCTTCATGCCAATGAATGCTTTTGCTGCTGTATATTCTTGCAAGAGCCCTGCCTGCTCCTGCCTTGCTGCAGGTTCAGGCACACTGGGAGATGACGTTAGAGTTGCAGTCTAAGGTGTGAGTGTGGCTTCTTTTGCAGTTTTCAGGCCCACATCCAGCAGTGGGTGGGCTGACCAAGTCCAGGTAGTAGGAGGACTTGAGGAAACGGCGGTATGAATCCTTTTCCATAAGGGTGAATATTTTTCTCTGAGCCTCATCAAAGCAGGACAGTGTAGGCTCCAGCATGTTGTGGCTTGTCTTCTCCCGTGTGCATGAATCCAGGTTCACCTGTGGGCGAAAGGGACAGCATAATTATAACGTGTCCCAGAAGTGGCTAGCATAGGTTAGGGAAAATCCAAGCATCTGTCCACCAAATATGCTTTAGCTCTCCTTATTGAGCAGATGTCTGAAATGGCTGTTTGACAACCTGTAGCCTTGGCAGAATCTGCGCAGCTGGATACCAATGCATCCCTTCTGTCAGATGAACTGTCAGAGAGGACTGACACATACCCCTCTGGGATGCAGGCAGCCCAGACTCTAAGCTGCATGGGAGGAGCAGGAGCACTGGGAATCAGAGTTCTCTTGGGCTTCTCCCAATTGAGTATGCCCACAGGATGGTCACATGGTTGTGACTAAATCCACTTGCTCACCATCCAAGTTCAATATGGAAGCAATAAAGATGACATCATTTACTTGCTAACTAGCAGAGAAGCAGCACCCTTCAGCTCTTGTGAAATTATCAATCTTACTTCCCTGTGCTGCTGGCCTAGTTCAGAATTCAAGGCGATACCTTTGCCCAGGAAATGTTCTATGCACATACCTCTTTTGTTGCCTGCACTGAGATGAACTCATCATAGATCTTTCTGGCCTTGGGGCTGAGCTTGGCTGGTGACTTGGTTTTCTTGTAGTCCTCACAACTGACCCAGAACTCGATGTTTTCCTCACTGTACTCAGATTTGAGAAAGGCTCGGAAAGCAGCCAGTCCTCCTACAGGTTGTTTATAGAGAAAAAACAGGTCAGGTAAGAGTGCTGGTTCCTGGATAGCTGTACCAGTGAACCACAGCAAACAGCAATTCTGGGCTCTCTTTCCCAGAGCAGAATGAGCAGCAACCCTCAGGCTAGCAGCAGGGATGGCTGCCTGCCTCCACTGCAGTTGCTCATGCAGCTCGTGCCTGTTGAGGGAGCCTGGAATTCAGACAGGCCCCATGGGGATGTCGCATGTGGGTCCCTAGCTGCCTGCCCCCCCACTGTGAGACTGCTCCAGTGTCTCAGCCAGGAGAACACAGGCAACTCACATGTTCCCAGGAGGCCCTGAGGAGACAGCCAACAGACACCACAGAGTCTCAGGCCATGGGAACAGCACAAAGGAAACCTCAAGGACATCAGTGTAGCCTGGAACCCACGGGAAGACAGTCTCCCATGGGCTCAGTTTCTCCACTTTTTGGTTCTTGTTTAACCCACTGTTAAGTGTGTGCTGCGGTCTTGCACTCCCCTTGCAGAGGGGATAAACCAGTTGCATTTACAAAAAGGACAGCCTAGCAATAGGTCAAAGCCCAACTCTTGATATTTTGGGATTGTCGCTGGGATTTCACCAAGGGGAACACTTCACCACCCATCCCAGATGCCTTGTGTGGGCAAAAGAGGTACTGTGTGCTGCTAAGAGACATAAGGTAACATTCCACTCTCACTCCAGTGACTGCTCACAGCACACACACTCTGCAGGCAGCAGAAGGGCCCTCTTTACTTACTGTCATGATGGATCAAGTTTTCCAAAGAGTCTGCCCACTTTCTGACTTCTTCTTGGCTAACCCTAAAAAGAGACAAAGGGAGAAACATAGGGAAGATTTAAAGGCCACACAGAAGAAACAAATTTGTTCTTTTGTCTCTGCACCATTAGAAAATCTTTTTTCTCTGATTGTTCTAAAAGCATACACAAAAGACCAAGAAGGAAATGTCTGATTCCTTTAGAGAGACCCCTGAGTATCCCAGATACAACCTACAGAAATTCGGGTTTGCAATCCCTGGCAATTATTGGAGACTTTGTGTTTATTTTGGGACTGATGGCATCTCTTGCTGGAGCACGGAGCTGGGACCATTCTTACAGGTGATATCAGCAAACTCCAATGACCTGATTTCTTTAACCTGTCAGGGGAGCAGTAGATGGGTCTTGTGATGGCATTATTCCCCTGCACAAATCTTTCCGTGTGCATATGCATATTGAATCACTGAAGTGTTGGCAGAAAGGGACATCTAGTTAAACTTTCCTCATGGAAAGGGACTATCAATACCTGAGAACTATTGCCCCACTAGATTCAAACACAGGTATTCAGGAGTTACTAGGAGGCAGCAGCAGAAACACTAACGAAGGTCAGCTCAGTGAAGGAATAAATAACATGTGTTGCGGCCAGCCTGGGCTTAATTACATGGCAGCATCTGCTCTTACTTCTGGCTTGAAGATATTTTCTCCTTCTTGCCCTGGGAAGAACCGTAGTCACAGGAGTCTGACTTCTGCAGCAAGAAGCCCAGACGATGCTTCATGTCTTTGGCACTGAAAGAAACAATTCAAGAGCAAGATGAAGATAATGCATTGCAATTCCCACTGCAGTGTCCTTACCCACAACAAGCTCCTTTAGCTTCACTCATGACACAAATGCAGGTGGCTGCTAGTGACTTTCCAGTGTTGACTTTCCCCTCCTCACATAATGCACATTTCTGCTGCTGGACAAACACAGCGAAGTCAAAGAAGTAATTTTTCATGTTCAACAGCACCATTTTCTTGCTGAGAAGGTCATCTGCCTGGAGGTGGGCCTTGCAAAGGGGGAGAAGTTGCGGTTTTCCTACTGTTTGTGTACAATTACATTATTATGATAGAAAAGCATCACTGCGCTGTAAATGTGTCACTTCTTCTTGAGCTGGTTCACACAGCTACCAACATGTGGTTCTTACACCCTTGCTAATCCTTTCTGGCAGCCCCTGCCATCTCCCTGCCTCATCATTGAGCTACAGGAACAGTGGGGCCACTCCAGGCCACACCACCAAGCAGCTGCCTGTGACACAGAGGGAAGGGAGGAAGCAAAGGGCTCAGAGCAGGACCACGGGGTGAGATCAGGGGCTGAGCCATGAGCTCCACCACAACCAGCCCACACTAACTGTAGGCTAATCCCTTGCTCCATAGCAGGCCCCTCAAAGATTCATGTTCAGTTTTGTTCTGCCTTCTAGCATGCGTAGGACAATCATTGCCTGACAGCAGCATCTACATATACAGCTGGTACTGTCTTCAGCATCTCTCTGGATTTTCTTCCAATTTAGGAACTAGAGGAAGGGGTGGGTAAATCACTCCTGCTTGCTCCACAGTGCAAGCCCTGTCCTGCTGCAGGGTGCAACAATGGTGTAAGCAGGAGATTACTCTCCTGCTTCTCAGATCAGAGCCTGGAAAAGAACAAGAGGCCCTGTAGGGGCTGGGCTCTCGTAGCTGCTCAGCCTCCCAGAGCTGCTCTTTGCACCCTGTCAGCACCGATCCACCACCACCCCCCCCGGGCGTATCTTATCTCACTACTTTGCTGTGCTCGTAAATGCTTCCTTAACAACTGCAGCACCAGGGTGAGAGCGAAGGGACCTCAGAGCTTCCTTAGAGCAGGGTGCTTGTGATGAGGGCCAGCACCCAGGCCTTGCCCAGGCAGACACTGGGTACCCTGCACTGGCAGACTCGGCTGCCTTGCACTGTCATGCTGCTTGCCCCCAGAAGAAGACCGCTCAGGTCTGCAGGAAGGCGGCAGCAGGGGGAAACAAGATGCTGCTGCTTGCAGCGAGTCCCACAGCTCTTCCAGGAGAGAGGGATTTTCTTGGGAATCCTGATCAGAGAGGTTAAAAGATGTGAACTCTCCCTCCCGCTTTTTTTTTCCTCAGATGTTCTTTTTTTTCCCAATCACATGTTCCTGCAAACAGGGGGGAGGGTGTCAATATTCCTTCCTTGCATTTTCAGCACTTGTTTTCAAATCCACCATGAGTGGGAGGTTTTTCTCTTGGATGGGAGCAGGCTGAGCCTCAGTTTGTATTTTCCTAGCCTTCTCTTCCCGCACAGCCACTGGGAAGCATCCTGAAGGCATGAGGGGCCAGAAGGCACTGCACCATCAGAGATCCTTGCAAGTTTGCATGGGCTGGATGAGCAGGGACTTCTGTGGGACTGGTGCCATTCTGGGGACCTGGGCCACTCTGCTGGGGGTCTCAAGGACCCATAGCACCTGAAAGGGAGTAACACTCCTCCATGAGAGCTCATGGCCACCTTGCTGGCACAGTGACCCCCTCATACCGGGCTGCAGGGCAGGCCAGGCAGCCAAGCGCATGTCTGGGGGCACAGGGATGCCTGGCTGGCGCTGCACACTGGGGTGCAGCCAGGTCATGCACCCAAGGCAGGGGTACAGCTCAGCCCTTCCTGATCAGCACAGCACACTGGGAATGGCCAGCGCCACAGCATGCACACCGGGGTACAGCCTGCCCTGGTCCCTCACCACCCCTACACACCCGGGGCTGACCCTGCACTGGTTGGTGCTGCATCCAGATCCGCGTTGCCCTGGGCTGGCTTGCAGCCCTGCCTTGTCCTGCCAGGCTGGCTTTCTGCATTTGGAATGTGTTTTGAGAATGACTCTCAATTCCACTTTTTTTAATATATATCCTTCCTGCTTCCCTTTTCCCTCAAAAAAATCAAGAAAGGAAAATTCAGCACAGCAAGGATTCAAAGAAGAAAAGGGGTGCAAAGCTTGTGTCACAAGCAGATGACAGGAATATCAATATATAGCAATGCTAAGGGCTGCTTGTTTTGCTGATGAGAAGGATGGGCTCAGAGTTCACACAGCTCAGTACAAAACCTTCATGTAAATCTGCTTCTGAATAACAGAAAAAGAAAAAATAGCCTGTAAGCAATCATTTATATCTCATCTTAGAAAAGCAGCAGAACCAAATCTGCTACTTATGCTTCAGACACCAAGTTCAGTACATCAGCCTAACAAGACCATTAACAGACTCTCAGAAATAAACAGTACCTTTTTAAGCAAGTGGCTGGCAGTGCAGCGAGTCCCTTGCACATCTTGCTCCGGAGGATGGTTCTGTATTCCAGGAAAAACAGCAACGCAGGAAGGCGGCAGAGGCTGTACGTGGGTCCCTCGCGTCTGCAGAATTCAGTCTGGTCTCTGAGCCAGCTGCGCTGCCTTGGCTCTGTTTTATAGCCTAGCCCAGACAGCCCAGCAGCACTGGGTGACCCAGTCAGGACTCAGCACAGCGGCAGCACCCATCCCCTTTTTGCCCACCCAAGAGGAACTGGGTGACGTATAAGCCGAGACAAAGGAGTGAGTGGGATTGAAAACCTTAGCAGAAACGAATCTTGGTGTCTGGCTGCAGAGGTGGATTCTTTTAAAACGGCAGAAAGAGCTTCAGGGGCTTTCCCCTATTGCAAAAGGTGGAACGGTGCAGATAAAAGCTGGAGATTTTCAGAGGGGCACAGATGGCAAAAAGGGTCAGAGAATCAATTCGGAGAAGTGAGATGAGCTTTGATAGCTCCTCAGTTTATTTTCCCCTTCTATTTAAAGCAACCTGGGGAAAAAAAGGGACAAGAATTTTAAATGCAAAAGGTTCCTATAATCCCAAGAAATGCAGAAAACAGAGCTCTAAGGAAAGAAGACAGGGAACAACCTGGGCAGACAAGACTGTCCTGTTTTATTCTAGAGGCATGTGGGTATATGCTTTTGGTGGAGCTGAAAAAAAAGCTCTGAGGGGCATATCACTATTGAAACATAAAATGCATGTGTCCTGGCATACACACATTTGGGGACAGCTCATGTACATGTGTACAAACAAAGACAGGAGGAGGCTGGCCACACAGCTGCCACATTTGACCCTAATCAAAAGCCAGACCTTGGGAATCAGGAGTCCCTGAATCTCTAAGGGAAGATGATTAATTAAAACAATAGGCATAACTGTGCCTGCCCAGAGGGGAATTTGCAGCAGTGTTGAGGCTACTGTGTACTAAAGGATGAAACCCCTGTCTGTGGGGATGTTTGGTGGTGACTACACTGCCTGTACTCACAAGGGAGAGCAGAATGAGTCTAGGTACGTTACTTGTGCTCAGCCCTCAGCGCAGAAAGCAGTTGTCTCTCTGGAGAAAGTTGGCTGATATTTATCGAGTTACAGCTCAGCACAGCCTGTACCATCATTATGGAAGAGGGGAAGGCTCTGGGCAGACAGGCGTGCATATGGTCTGCCACACATGGAGACTTGCTCCCACTACGAAATGAAGCAGGTTCATTTTGGGAGCAGGCTGCCTGCTAATGCCACCACTGCTGCACTCCCTCCCCCCGAAACCCCTAAATACTTTGCCTACGACCTGCAGAAGTTGCAGGGTGAGCTTTTCCCTCCTGTGCCTCTAGAGCCTACAGCCAGCAGCACAAACAGCCCAAATCCCAGGCTAGTTTACCTGCCTTGGCACACTGCATCCTCTCAGATTATTAACTGCTGAATTAACTATAAATGCTTTTGCATGAATGTAACTATCCCGCTGCCAAACCTGAAGCAACATACCTGCAAGTTCTGCACTGTCTGGTCTGAAAATCAGCTCCAGCTCAGGGCAGCATAAAACTTTAACTGAATGAATCCCCTTTTGTTTTCAGTGTTGGTTACCTGACAGCACCTGTACGGATCTGTAGGTAGCAATTGAGCGCTGGCAGAATTGGTGCCAAAGCTCTGATATCTTCTGTTCGGGAAGGAGAGAAGCCAAAGGGCAGAATATAGCCTACATGAAAAAAACCTAATTAACATTTAATTTTACTCTGAAACATGTGAAATGTGTTGCATACGTGTTAATCCCAAGGTGCCATGCATGCATCACATTTATTCAAGCAATTCAACAGCTCAGCTGGCTGAAATTGCCAAGGTGTCTGTAAGCTCTAACCCTAACCCTAACCTTGGCAGACAGAGACAACCTCTTGGCTCAGGAACATCCCAAAGGCTGCTTGCTAGGGCAGGGAGCCTCTGTGCAGAGCACAAATCCTGCAGTTTCTCTGTGAACTGGCATGTCACCAGATTTTGGAATGTCACACTTCTCTGTGGATTGTAAGCATGTTTGCTGCATGGCTCTAATTGCATCCAAATGCTGCCTGGTGTTGCCAACATCAAGTCACCTTCTGCATTCCCCAACTTCTGTGTGATCAGGCTGTACTAAGAAATTTCTAACACTGCCACCACAACAGCCAGCCCAGAGAGCTTTGCAACTAAGTCCATGCTCTCTGGACTAGGGTATGCAGGCTCCTACAACTGCTGCAGTTGAAATTTCCCTTTTTCCAGCTCATTAATGCAGACTGGTTCAGTCAGTCCCCCATGAGAGGAGTTTGGGTTTGCATACTGTTTCTCCTCAAAGCTGTGTTTCCCAGCTGTTGCAGTTTAATATCCTCTTAGCTACTCTAGCTGGTCCCCAATCAAAAGTACCCCCTTCCATCTCTCATCCTTCATAGTCATTCTCTTCTCACAGGGCACAGACTGTGCTGCGCTCAACACCAGTCTCCTCCTCCCTGCCAGTTAGAGAAGCGGCAGCTCAGGCCACTTATTACACCTATCACGTCACCTCTGGCTCACTTCACCTGCAGCATGGAGAACTCAGTGGTGATGATGGGCTGGAGGTGCAAGGCCAGGGCTGGGGACTCCCTGGCCAAATGAATCTCTTGGCCATGTGGTGCTTTGGAAGCTCACAGGAGATAAAGGATAGCAAACATCTGCAGTGTGCACTGTGGCATCCCTCATCCCCGGTGCTCTCATCCCCGCTGCATTCCTCACCCTGCCTCCCCAGGCAGCTAGAGACAATGCTATGGAACAGAGGGAGCTTTCCCTCCCACCATCACTGCTGGGGAAAGACGTCACACACACATGCTCACCCACACACACAAGCGTGTGTGGGATGTGTCCCTCGGCTCTGCTGCAGCCAAGCAGCAGGCCGTGGGAGGAGGCAGGGAGCACGGGAACACTGCTTCAGTGGTCGTTGCCCAGAGCCAAGCTACTCCAGGCTGTTGCCCTCTGACAGCATGGAGCTCTCCCGTCTCGGTCCCTTCCCATCTCAGAGCAGCGTGCTGTGGGATGCATGAGTGCACAAGGAAGATTGCTGCTTTGCGTCACTGAAACAGGGAAGGGCATGTCATACGAGCTGTGAGGACGTGCTACTGGGCCAGAGCCTCTCCTGTCACTGTTGCCTTCCCTGGTGTGGCTTGCAGAGGCTAACAGTGTCCCGCTCTTCCTCCTCTTCATGCCAGGCACTGTGGGATTGAGCTAGCAAATTGCCTGGGTGCACAGCAGGACTCTGGGCAGAGCACTGCCCATCTTTCTCATGGGCATCCCCACCCCAATATGTGTCTGATCTCTGATCTGCTCTACAAGACAGCACTGGTGAGGAACCAGAGCAGCTTCCATACCTCTGAGAAGTGCTAACCAGGATGGCACTGGTCCCCAGGGCCACAGAAGCCCTGGTGACGCTTAACCCCCCTGTGAGCTGCCGCAGCACCAAGCCCTGCTCTGGGGAGGGGACCTGGAGCTGTGCTGAACTCCCGATTTATTTCTCTCATACCCCACCCCCAAGCATTCTTTGCACAAAATCCTTCACAGTGAAACCCCTCAGTGCAACCATTAACTTCTTCTCTGGTACACCCATTAGTGGGCAAGATTTCTTTCCGGTAATGAAGGCTGCATCTTCTCTACATACCTGTGTGCTTTGATTGACTTACAGCTAATGAGTTGGGATCAGAGAACCTTGGAAGGACCATTTTGGTCTGAGTTTGGATGAATCAGCTCAGTGGATGCCCATGCCTGACACTGCATGCAGCCGTGTTTCCAATCTCAGGGCCACGGCCTGGCGTCTCTAAAAGACAGATGGAGAGGACACACTTGCTCCCATAGGGTCCCCCCAGGCAGTGCTGGGATTCCCAGAAATGCTGTCCCACACCAGAGTCTGAGGTAAACATTCTTTCCCATGTCTCTGCAATGCACTGCCTGACTTCATGCATGACCACAGCCATGGCCCCTGCAACCAGCCCCCAGAAGCAGCCTTTGAGGAGGGGGCATCTCTTCCTAAACTATCTCTGACCAGAGGCATAAATCACCATGCTGCAGCACTGCTAATTTGCCGATCACACAGAAACCTTCTCAAGTGGATGCACCTTCAAGCTGACCTAGTCACATTTCTGCTTCTCTTGGACAAGGCAAAGATGAAGGGCAAGGCAGCTTTGCATGTTGCTGTTGTTTCTTTCTGAGCCTGCTCCTCTCTGAAGTGATGCTCTGTAAATGTTAACAAATTCATTTAGCATGTTCCTTAGCTCCAACTTCATACAATTCATGCAAACAAACATACAACTCATACAGTTTTCCTATGCTCTCAGCTTTTTTCTACTTAGAATCATAGAAATATAGAATAGTCAGGGTTGGAAAGGACCTTAAGATCACATGGATCCAACCACCCCACCATGAGCAGGGACACCTCACACTAAACCATGTCACCCACGGCTCTGTCCAACCTGGCCTTGAACACCTCCAGCGATGAAGCATTCACAACTTCCCTGGGCAACCCATCCCAGTGCCTCACCACCCTCACAGTAAAGAATTTCTTCCTTATATCCAACCTAAACTTCTCCTGTTTAAGTTTGAACCCATTACCCCTTGTCCTCTCACTACAGTCCCTAATGAAGAGTCCCTTCCC